>CM053267.1:13773768-13808608 GCA_028583415.1 Protea cynaroides | reverse complement strand
AAATAGTTTAATTGGATATTCATAAACTCAAATTATATATTCTCAAACATCCCACCATCAACCTTATTCTAATATTTGCAGTCAAACAAACAAAAACAATTTAGTGAATAAAAAAATGTTTTAATTGGACATCATCAACCAGAAACCCAAGAACAACCAGCTGCTCGGTTGTTTTCAAAGTGATGAAAATCTTATAGGCTTTGTTTGGTTGTAAGGGAAATTGAAGAAAAGGGAAGTGAAATTTTTTAACTTTTATAGTTGTAACCCGATATGATTGTATAAATTACCTAAACTTCTTTACATATTAAGTAATGATACTTATAAGATATAAAATTTATATTCTTTTCAAATGGGAGGGATTTGGATATAAAGTGAAGTATAAGTTAATGACTATATATGGAATAATTTGGAATTAGTTGCATAGTAATGTAATACTATGATAGCATGTGTTGTAATCACTACAAAAGTTTCCATTTAAAGCTTAAAAATGTCACTTCCCTTTCCCTTCAATACCCCCTACAACCAAACAAAACCGTAAGGTTTTGTATTGCTATTCATCATCCTTAGCAAAATACTTGTCCTCAGCATCCTGATTGGCTCATGTTGCTCACCCAACATCTTGTCATCATCTATTTTAAAGTAGTCTATATGTTGTGTCTTTCCTAGACAAAAACTTCTGTTGCATTATGTCAATGAATTGCTCCATCTGATCCTATATCTCTACAGGCTGCAATAGATAGAGTTGATCTCTCAGGCAGTTTTGTTGGTCACAATTAATGAAGGGGCAGAGTGAGTGATTCTCGAATCTAATAGCAAGCAAGTGATCGATCATCTTCTTGGGAAATCAAGATCTTCAATGTTCCAGTGCAATGGAGTCCTTGAAGATATTATTCACCTGCAGACATATTTTGAAAGTTGTATTTTCAGCTTTATAGATAGGGAGGAAAATTGTAAAACCCACACCCAAAAAACCTTGTTTAACTTGGTTTTCTTCTTGTGCTAGGGTTTTCCACCGCTGACGCAACCAATACTATGGCAACCTAAGGACCAGGTACTAAACATTTTGAACCATTTTAATGATAGTGATTGGTTGTAACCAAATAGATTACCGATCGGAAGACCCCTGACTTGGTGAGACCGGATACTGTGACCGTACAGGCTAAGAAGCCTGCCTGCGAATTGATGCTCGTCAAAATCAAATTCTTGTTGAGAAGGAATATTCCGTGAACCCATGAGCGAAACTTAGTGGGTCCCATTTCACTCCAACTGCTTAATTTGAATAGGTTGAGGGAGTCGAACTCCTCTGCCATCTCTCAGCTTTGCCACTTAGCAAACTTCCCTTAATCTCCCACTTCCCAAAGGAGTTCTACCTTGAGAAGGAGACTCCAATTAGACTAACTCTCCCCAAAGTCTCTCTCTGGAGATTACGCACTCAGTCCAAAAGTTCTGACGCGTTCTCACAAGGGAGTATAGTTAGAGAAAGAAAGATAAGGAACGTGGGAAGGATACGTGAGAGAGTCTCTAGCACCGCCCATATATCTGCCCAAATAGATCGCCTATAAGTCTGTTACACATTGTTGTAGGTTTCTAGTGATAATCGAATCCAGTTAAAGAGGCCTTGAACCTCTATTCTTGTCAAGGTTTCGCTCTCCATTAATGGCTGAGCAGGGTGAACTCATCCTATTCGAGAGAAAACTCTCTCGAAGTCAATTTAGGATAAACCTCGAGCCCAGCCATGAATAAGCACAAGATAGTGATCCCTAGACCTAGGAGGTGAATCCTGACCGACCCCACTAAGCCAAAGGATAAAGTTGGAAATCATTGTCGATACTCCAGCTAGAAGATCTGGCATTCGACTTCCATAGTAGAAGTCCGGAATCAGGTCCGGAGGGAGTCCAGGAGACAAAACCTATGCCTCCGGGAAGACCAAGTCTCAAGACCAACCCCTTTGGGAAGGTCCGGCTGCATGATTGTTGCAATCGGATCTGCGACTGGATACATTCGGTAAGCCTCGGTAAGTAACTGGAAGCAACATTGGTCATGCAACTGTTGCAACCAAAGTTGTGACCGGATGGAAATAGAAGGCCTCAGAGAGGGACCAGAGGCAACACCGGTTGCACTATTGTTGCAACCGGAGCTGCGATCGGGACCCTAGAAGACTCTGTATCTGGATATTTCAATTCAACAAGTAACTAATTGTTACGGTCGAAAATCGCCCGCCGGTCTGCGATCCGAGCAACCTGCAATCACAGAGATGAGACAACGGAGTTGGGTGACTAAGCCCTGGGTACACTCCGATGCCTAAGTCAGATTCCCAATGTAAACAGTCAAGAGATAGCAGGAAGCTATCTCCAGTTTAGAGAAAGAGGGGAACGATGAGAGAGTTTGAATGTACGAGAATGAATGGAGCGATTGTTATATTGTGAGATCCTTTACCTTGAGGGGTCGTTCTCTACTTATAGAGATTGGGAAGAAGCATGGAGATACCAGGACTCAAGGAAGTATATCACCAATAGGACTGCCAAGTGTCGCTCTGAGGGACACCCAGGTCATAGACTCCGAGTAGGAGTGGGAGACTGTGGCCAAGGAAGCCAAGCCGGTCCACAGTAAGAGTGACTCGTGTCTCCATAAGAGTGGTCGTATGGCCGTGATGATCGGCATCATATTGTACTAGGAGAGGGACTCCTCTGACGTGACATAGTTGCCTTAGGACTCTGACCTCCGACTAAAAATCGTAACCGAGTAGGTCTATACCTCCAACCGACACCGTGTCCTAACAAGACTGTGACTCCGAGCGGTATAAGCCAAGTGCAATACATCATTCGCAGTCGGCTCCGAAGATAAAGGTAGCCATGTGTAAGATTTTAAGTGGATGATGTTTTTCCCACATAACAGATGCCCCTTGCGTTGTCGGATTCAAGGAATTCGATAGTGCAAATATACCGAACAAAAATATCATGATCCGCTCGGATACTTCGGAATTATGACATGTCGCCACCGTTGGTCGTACCAACATCCTCTGAGAATACCCCATCACGATCAAAACTCTCGTGTGAGTGGATGGCAGTTGTCACCAACTATCCCCATGACCAGAAGGCACACGGAATCCGAGGAATCAGACCCGTAAACCGTTGTTCCACTCAACCGTTGATCTTTAAGCGATCCAGAATCGCCACGTCCATCTGACGGCTGTGAACCAATCGACACACCTCGAAATGAGGCGCCATAAATAACCGTTACAACTGCGAATGGTCGGCTCCATCGGACGATCGAGATCGAATCCGATTGTCTCTGTAAGACCCGCACTCCGTAAACTCGGTCTAAACCTTGGTTTTGTGTCGTAGCAGGTCTTCCGATCATCACCGGGCCAGACGGGACGAGCGGATGACAAACAGGTATGAAATCGGACCAAAGACGATCAAATCAACATGATTTTATGTTGACCGGTCGATGGTACCGGTCTTGGTACCGGTCGACCGGTCAGCTCTGCGTAGCTGTGTGTGGAGATCCAGAAATTGACTTCTGAGGGTCCCACTTTCCTGATTTCGAATCCTAAGACTTTCCTAATCCTAATAGGGTTACTAAACCCTAATTATAGCCTATAAATACACCCTTAAACCTCTTCAAATCCTTTCCATTGTCTCTCACAAACCCTAGAGAAGAGAAAGAGGTTGGAAAGGAGAAGGAGCTAGGAAGAAGAAGAAGGTGCCGCCATTGCCGTTCGACAAAGCTCACTCTATGCTAGTCAACGGTAAGTGTTTGAATCTATCTTCTTACCCTATGTTAGTTGTGCGGGTGGATCAATACCATGCAAAGTAGGTATTGATCTAAAACCCTAAATTGGCCAATAAATCTTAAGTTGCCGTCAAACCTTAGATTCGAGTTCCGAGATGATATTCATCGGAACGAGACTTGAATGAGTTGAGGATAACTCTAACTCTAGGTTTAGACTTAGAAGGGATAGGAGAAACCTTGGAAATTCAGGGAGGATGATCAACGGCAGTCGAAAAACCCATGTATGGTCTTCCGGAGACATACCGGTTGACTATACCGGTTGCACACAGTGCGACCGGTATGTTGCCACCGGTATCTTCCGGGAGGCTGGTCTGTGGGGACCGGCTGACCATACCGGCTGCCAGTCTTCCCCATAGAGCTGTGACTGGTACATGCCACCGGTCACCTCTGTGAGGGTATTTTGTAACTTTGTTGGTTTCCGACCAACGTGAAACCTTAAGAAAAATATTCTAATGAAACCCTAATAATATTGTAGGACTTTGTGACTTTCCGTTTGCATCTTGCGACGTGGAGCAAGCTATCAAACGAGCGTCAGGTAAGGGAATCTGACCTAAACCTAATAATTAATGGACAGTAAGTCGATGTTAATCACCTGATTTATATATGATGTGTTGTTTGTGCATATTCACATGCCATCATTTACTTTCAGTTATTATTATTACTGTTCATGCATTGTTAGGATGTAATTGTTAAGCATGTGATTGTTTTCGTTAGTGTGTGGAGTGGGGCATGGGCCTGGGATCGCTCCTCACACTAGCACCTTTTGTAGTATTCTGTCTTAACATGTTTGGTACGGGTGGGGCATCAGGGGAAAGTCATGGTACGATGGTCTCCGATATTGATGTTGTCCTGGCCATGGTTATGTGGCACTGTGGTCTCCGAATCGACGCTGGCTTGTCCACGATGCTTTAGCTCTATCTCTATGCCGTAGGGAGTTATGTTGGGATAGGGTCTACCTGTATTGTTTCTATCCTAGTGGGTTAGTTGCGGATAGGGCATCAGCGGAGGTGTGGGAATGCCTTAGCTCTATCTCTATGTTGTAGATGGCTGTGCTGGGATAGAGCATACATTGATGACATATAGGATTGGTTAGTTGCGAGCCCAGTTTGTGAGCCCTGGCCAGTAGGGGCTTAGGTACTGGTATGGGTAGAGCATCAGGGGAGGTACGGGGGTATCTTAGCTCTATCTCTATTCCATGATGGGTGCATGTGGGCCAATGGGGGTGTGATCCATGAGGTGTCACACACTCGTGTATAGAGGTGCGCGGGCCATCAAACCTTTCTATAGCACATTGCAAACTTAAAATCAGACCACAACATAAAATGATTGTTACTCATGCATAATATTGTGAAACTGTCTGATTGTCTTACTGAGCTAAGTTGTGAGCTCACCCTTTGTACGTACATTATTTTAGATGTTGATGCAGGTTACACTGTGGATGACTACATGAACGCCCAGGCGTATGGTGATGTTGCTGCTCTGGGTGCACAGGGAGGAGAGGACGAGCATGACGCTTCATGCGAGTGCCTTTTCTGTGTGTACCTTTGATTGGTTTTATTTAATTATTTATTTTCAATATTTTCGATTGGATTAAAGAGATGTAATGATATTATATTACTTGTTTGGGTTTGAATAATTGGATATTTTATTTAACGTTATCAATAGATTCTCAGTTCATTATATTTTAAAGACTTCCGCTGTATTATGTATATTCTGATTGTGGTTATGTGTAATGATTTGTAGTGGACACGGCCTATTCGAGATCCTGGTGTGAACCGTTGGTTCAATGACGGTTCACTCACACCATTCTGGTTGGATCAGAATTGGGGTTGACAACTTGGTATCAGAGCTCTCGGGCTCTGTCCAACAAACCATATTGCACTTAACTAAGTCAATGAACTGAGTTAGGAAATATTAAAAAAATTTAATACAAACACACCCTAAGTATTGTTTGATACCTGAGACTGATTAAGAAAGAGAATAATGTATTATACTAAATATGAAACTTAATATGTGCACATACACTAGTTAGGTGACACATGAAAATTTTCATTAAAAGAAAAGTATAGCAAGTGAAATAGTGCTACAGGGTACAGTCCACAAACCGGACAGTTACCCTGTTATATAAGCTGTCAAAAGAGAAAGTGAAAGTAAATCATGGGGTAGGGGGCCTGGGAGGAATAGGGTCTGCTATATCATAATCTCGCTCGTAAGCGACCCTGAGCCAGTGCACCTGATCCTGTGTGACTCTGAGACTGCGAGCCAACTGCGCCAAGTCGCGGCTCATCTCACACTGAGTGTCCCTGATCTCCATAATCATACCCATCATGGTGTCGGAGGGAGGCTGAGATGGTCCAGCTGTAGAGGTAGATGGTTGTGTTGCAGGTGTAGGCTGTGGAGCTGACACTGGTACACCCTCGGCTCTATCCTCATCATCATCACGCTCGAGCTCGGCTGCATAGGCCGCATTGGCTGCTGCTGCTGCTGCCGCCGCGGCTGCTACCCTCCCAAGTGGGCGAGGGCGAGCCTCCAACTCGTCATCGCTAACAGGCAGGTCAACCATCTGCATCCTCTGAATGGCGTCCCGTCTATGTCGGAGGTCATAGTATCTTCAACGGTCACCTCGCCTCTCATGCTCATGCCCAGGCGACGTAGCAGGAAGGTAATGAGACGACCGTATGGAAGGTTACTGGCCTGGCCTTCATGGGAGCTCTAGGGTTTAGTATCTGATCTGTTATCTCTCGGCGTAGATCCTCAGTCAGATAGCCCTTCACTTTGGGAGGGCAATACACTAGGTCTCCATCATTAGGAACCCCTAGAAGGTCGGCCAGTTGGTGGGTATTGAATGAGATGGGTACACCCCTTACATAGCTAGTGATGCGCAAATCCCTACCCAGGTTGGGATCGTTAACATCTCCATGCAACTCCAGGTTAGCATAGAAATGCTTGACCAGATTGGGATGGGTGGTATTAGTGTAGGATATTACCGGTACCCACCCAAGCGTGTTAAAGGCAGCTCGCACATCGAATCTCTCCAACTGATCCAGGTTAACCCGGCGCCCAGATTCTATGCTCTTGTTATCAAACCACGGGAATCAAGCCTGTGCTTCTATAGAACGAAACCAGTGCTCGTCAAGTTGGGGAACTGGTGGCTGGGGAGCACGTGAGCTCGAGCCATGATGGCGTTTCCTAAAAGCACGTCGGGGAGCCATTTTAACTGCAAAACAAAAAAAAACAAGATGAAAATGTTAGAAATTTTTGAAATTTCGGCAGCATAACGACAGTAAATTGGGAAAAAGCCTCAAACTCAATCACAAACATGGGGAGGATGACTTACGTAACCCCCACACTCTTCAACAAATCAATCACAAGCATTTACAACAAGAAATTTAAGAAAAATCAAGAAAATTCGAAATTTTTTGAAAACCTAGGTCAAAAAGTGTAAAAATTCGATTTTTATGAAAACCGTTCGGTGAAACCCCAAATTGGTTGAGGGCTTTTGCTCTTGGGGGTCCCTAAACCCTTTCTAAGCCGAAGGAAAAGAGTTCCTACGGTTAGAATCTCTCAATCACTGAAAAACCTAAATTTTTACATAAAGACGATATGGAAAATATCTAAAAACTTGAAAGAGAGGGAAGAGACCTACCTGGAGACGATGTTCTACGCTTTGAATGGAAGGAATCGGCTTCTAAGGTCACCGGCCGGACTGTAGCAACTCGGTTGGGCAGAGAGGAATCGCCACCGGAGAGAAAAGATAAGGAAAAGTGAGAAATTTTCTTACTTTTCGCGATTTTAAAGCCAATTCTGGGCATACCGGTCGACAATTTTGCCTATACCGGTCGACCGGTATCTCCCCAGGTGTGCGACTGCTATGTCTCGGTCAGAATTTTAATTCTGACCGGTCGACTATACTGGTCGCAACACTGTATACAGGGTGTCGATCGGTATGTTGCGACCGGTCAGCACCAGAGTAGCCAGAAAAAAAAAATTCTCTGAAATTTTTTTTTTAAATTTGTAAATTTAAATATTTCTTTTTGCGACTGTTTCGCCTGATATTGTTCAAGACTAACACCATTATTGCTTCATTCTCATGTGTTATGTCTTCTTCTCAGATTCAAACAGAATAGTCTAAGATGGTGGGCGGAAACGGTCGTAGGGGTCGGAAGCGTCACCAGGCTAGGATGCGCCTCGAAGAAGAAGAACAGGTTGAACAAGGCCATGTTAGAGAGCCAAGCCCGGAAGTTGAGGAGGAACAGGTTCCAGAAGTAACAATAAATTTTCCTGGGCCACCTCACAGGAATTCGGAAACCATTGTTACAAACTTGGTCTATCAGATGCAAGCTCAGCAGAAAGAATTCTTGAGAGAGATACTGAAGATGTTCAGGCCACTGGGTTCTGTTCCCACTGGAGGTATGCCTGAGTCTGGAGAGAAAAATACTTCGCAGCCGATGCAGGGTAGCCCAAGGCCGATGGGCCAAGCACAGAATGTACCACCACCGCACCAGTTTTCGTCGCCTTCTGCGTACCCGGGAGCCTATCCGTATCCACCACCATGGTACGGAATGAACACTCAGGGACAGCATGATCTGAGCAGAGCGGTGGATAGATTCCTGAAGTTGAAGCCTTCATCGTTCAGTGGGTTGCAGAGATGGAGAAAAACTTTCGACTGATGATCTGTACAGAGGAGGAAAAGGTCTTATTTGCCACTCATATTTTGAAAGAAGACGTAAATGCTTGGTGGAATTCTACACGGGCATACCTGGAGATGAAGCATACACAGGTTGATTGGGAAGTGTTCAAGGTTGCCTTATTCGATAAGTATTTTCCAAAGAGCTTCAGAGATCAAATGGAGAAGGAGTTCCTTAATTTGCAACAGTCTCAATCGACTGTGGATGCTTATCAGCAGAGGTACGAGGAGTTATTTTTCTTCGCACCGACAAGTATGCAAGACGAAGAGACCAAGACACGTAGGTTCACCATGGGACTACGTGGAAGCATCAGAGATCACATATTGGGTCTGGACAAGAAAATATATAATGAGGTTGTGCAGGTTACGAGGGTGATAGAGTCCAGTCAGAGGGACAGCTTCTTCGCCCAGAACAGGGGAGTGAAGAGACCTGCTATTGAGAGTACGGGTGGTGGTAACAATAGACCTTTCCGCCCATACAAGGCTCAGACCGCTACAGTGCCTGCAAGGAACAATATGGCACCACCTGTGCCACCGAATGCCGGATTCAACCCGAATATCAAATGTTTCAACTGCCAGCAAGTGGGTCATATTGCAAGGACTTGCACTCTACCTAAGAAGCAACCTCCCCAGTAAGGAAGAGTTTATGCGGTTACCACTGAAGAGGCAGCTGCATCACCTGATGTGGTCACTGGTATGACTCTATCCCTTACTATTTGGCTTATTATTCTCATTTGTGTGTATGCGCATAAAGAACTAAGGGATGATAAAAAATCCAGGAATTGTAAATGTAGCTAGTATACCTGCCAAAGTACTATTTGACTCTGGGGCCACGCACTCCTTTGTTTCTATTTCTTTTGGGAAGCAAATGGAGTTACCAATCAAGCACTTGAACCCAAGCTTGATAGTTCGCTCTCCACTAGGAGTCGAAGTGGCTTTGATCGAATATTATGGACCATGTACTGTATGTATTGAGGGTCGAAACTTGGAAGCAAGCCTAGTACTACTCGAGATGGCAGACTTTGATGTCATTTTGGGAATGGATTGGCTAGGCCATCATTCAGCCGTCCTATTATGTGGTGAAAGGAAGCTTGTGCTTACTGACAAAAAGGGAGGGGAGTATAGCTTCACTGGGATCAGGCTATCTAGGAAGCGGAAGCTGATTCTCTCTGCCCTAAAAGCTAAGAGATGCTTAGAGAATGGGGGAGTGGGGTACCTAGTATCGGAAGTTGATATCACGGCGGAGTCCCAAAAGATGGAGGATATAGACGTGGTGCGGGAGTTCCCAGATGTATTTCGAGAGGAGCTTCCAGGTCTATCGTCGGATAGGGCTACAGAGTTTGTAATAGACCTTATGCCAGGTTCGGCGTCTGTGTCCAAAGCACCATACAGAATGGCCCCTACCGAGTTAAAGGAGTTGAAGACCCAGTTACAAGAATTATTGGACAAGGGCTTCATACGACCTAGCATATCACCTTGGGGAGCACCGGCATTATTTGTCAAGAAGAAGGATGGAAGTGTAAGACTATGCATTGACTATAGTGAACTGAACAAGTTGACTATCAAGAATCGGTATCCTTTGCCTAGGATCGGTGATTTGTTCGATCAGCTGCAGGGTGCAAAGGTTTTCTCGAAGATTGATCTCCGATCGGGGTATCACCAACTGAAGATCAAGGCCGGAGATATTCTGAAGACTGCTTTCAGGACGAGGTATGGGCATTATGAGTTTCTAGTTATGTCTTTCGGGTTGACCAATGCTCTAGCGTCGTTTATGGAACTGACGAACCGAGTGTTTCATGACATGTTGGACACTTCGGTCATCGTATTCATCGATGACATATTGATCTACTCGAAGGACATGGAGACTCATACAACACATTTGAGGGCAGCCCTACAACGGCTGAGACAAGAAAAGCTTTATGCTAAGTTCAAGAAGTGCGAGTTTTGGCTGAAGGAAGTGGCTTTCTTGGGCCATGTTGTATCTGAAGACGGTATCAAGGTTGATCCAAGTAAGATAGCTGCTATAGTAGGATGGGAAGCACCAAAATCTGTTGTGGAGATTCATAGTTTCCTTGGGTTGGCTGGTTATTATAGAAGATTCGTGGAAGATTACTCCAGGATCGTTGTTCCACTCACCAGATTGACAAAGAAGGGAGAGAAATTCATATGGACAGATGAGTGTGAGAAGTGCTTTCAGACTTTGAAGTCAAGACTAGTCTCTGCACCTATCTTGACCATCCCAGAACCAAGCGTACCGTTTACTTTATATACGGATGCTTCAGGGTTGGGTATTGGGTGTGTATTGATGCAAGGGGAACAAGTGATTGCTTACGCATCAAGACAATTAAAGGAGCATGAGAAGAACTATCCTACGCATGACTTGGAGCTAGCAGCGGTTATACATGCAATCAAGACTTGGAGACACTACTTGTACGGTGATAAGTTTTAGATTAAGTCAGATCACAAGAGTTTAACTTATCTTTTCACTCAGAAGGATCTGAATATGAGACAGAGGAGATGGCTGGAGTTACTAAAAGATTATGATTGTGACATCCAGTACCATCTGGGTAAAGCAAATGTTGTGGCTGACGCCTTAAGTAGAAAGTGGGCATCGAAACCTGAGGCAAGACCAAGTACAAATGCTGCATTATGTGCCGCAGCTTCAAGTCCAATCGAAGGTGATGATTAGTATATAATTGAAACTGTAGAAGATCCATTCGAGCAAGGCTTAATTCATAAGTTCACCATGATGTTCGCAGCTTTGAAGATCTCACCGGATCTAGTTGATGAAGTCAAGGTAGCAATCCTACATGATCCTCATCTCAAGACAGTGCAAGAAGACTTAAAGAAGGGTACGAGCAATCCTGACTTTACCTTGGATTCAGACAAGGTACTCAGGTATCGTGGACGGTTATGTATACCTGAGAGTGAAGACTACAATATTAGAGATCGAGTTATGACTGAAGCTCATTACACTCCATATTCGGTACATCCAGAAAGTACCAAAATGTACCATGATTTAAGAAGACTATATTGGTGGAGGGGTATGAAAGCAGATATAGCTCGTTTCGTGTTCCAATGTCTGAATTGTCAACAAGTTAAAGCAGAAAGGCAGAGACCCGCAGGTTTACTACAGCCATTACCGGAACCTGCATGGAAGTGGGATTGCATTACCATGGATTTTGTCACTGGCTTACCTTTGACACCAAGGTCAGTGGATGCAGTATGGGTTATAGTTGACCGACTCACCAAGACAATTCGATTTATTGCGGTCGGACCTCGGTATACCATGGAGAAACCGGCCAAGTTATATGTTGATAATATAGTCAAACTTCATGGCGTTCCGAGAGTATAGTATCCGACGAGAGATCCCCGATTTACATCAAAGTTCGGGAAGGATATCGAAAAGCTATGGGAACGAAGTTGAAGTTCGGGATAGCTTTTCACCCTCGGACCGACGGACACACGAGCGAACTATTCAAATTTTAGAAGATATGCTCCGAGCTTGTGCAATAGACTTCAAGGGAGCTTGGGATGAGAAGCTATCACTTATCGAGTTCGCTTACAACAACAGTTATCAGGCTACAATTCAGATGGCCCCATATGAAGCACTCTATGGGAAGAAGTGTCGTACACCTCTGTTATGGAACGAAGTAGGAGAAAGAAGAATTGTAGGACCGGAGTTTGTTGAAGAAACTTGTCGAGTGATTGATCAGATCAAAGAGAGAGTAAAGACAGCTCAAGTTTTACAGAAGCACTATGCGAATAATCGACGTCGAGATCTGGAGTTTGCAGTGGGTGACAAAGTATTCTTGAAGGTATCACCGGTGCGAGGTCTGAAACGGTTTGGTAAGAAGGGGAAGCTTTGCCCCAGGTATGTGAGACCGTATGAGATATTGACCCGACGTGGTAATGTAGCATATCAATTGGCTCTACCACCATCTATGTCTAGTGTTCATAATGTGTTCCACGTATCATTACTGAAGAAGTATGTCAGAGATCCATCGCACATCTTGACCACTGATCCCCCAAACTTGACTGAAGACTTAAAATTTGAAGTGGTGCCTGTGATGCTCTCAAGTCAAAAAGTCCAGCAACTTCGAACCAAGGACATCCATTATGTGAAGGTGCATTGGAGAAGCCAAAATGTGGAGGAAATTACTTGGGAAGAGGAGAGCGCGATGAGGAAGGACCCTAACCTTTTCAACGATCAAGGTATGTTCAAATTTCGGGGCCGAAATTTCTTTCAAGGGTGGGGGAGTTGTGAAACCTACATGCAAATTTCGGGGCGAAATTTCTTTTAAGGGTGAGGGAGTTGTAAGACCCGCACTCCGTAAACCCGGTCTAAACCTTGGTTTTGTGTCGTAGCAGGTCTTCCGATCATCACCGGGCCAGACGGGACGAGCGGATGACAAACAGGTATGAAATTGGACCAAAGACGATCAAATCAACATGATTTTATGTTGATCGGTCGATGGTACCGGTCTTGGTACCGGTCGACCGGTCAGCTCTGCGCAGCTGTGTGTGGAGATCCGGAAATTGACTTCTGAGGGTCCCACTTTCCTGATTTTGAATCCTAAGGCTTTCCTAATCCTAATAGGGTTACTAAACCCTAATTCTAGCCTATAAATACACCCTTAAACCTCTTCAAATCCTTTCCATTGTCTCTCGCAAACCCTAGAGAAGAGAAAGAGGTTGGAAAGGAGAAGGAGCTAGGAAGAAGAAGAAGGTGCCGCCATTGCCGTTCGACGAAGCTCACTCTACGCTAGTCAACGGTAAGTGTTTGAATCGATCTTCTTACCCTATGTTAGTTGTGTGGGTGGATCAATACCATGCAAAGTAGGTATTGATCTAAAACCCTAAATTGACCAATAAACCCTAAGTTGCCGTCAAACCTTATATTCGAGTTCCGAGATGATATTCATCGGAACGAGACTTGAATGAGTTGGGGATAACTCTAACTCCAGGTTTAGACTTAGAAGGGATAAGAGAAACCTTGGAAATCCAGGGAGGATGATCGACGGCAGTCGAAAAACCCATGTATGGTCTTCCGGAGACATACCGGTCGACTATACCGGTTGCACATAGTGCGACCGGTATGTTGCCACCGATATCTTTCGGGAGGCTGGTCTATGGGGACCGGCTGACCATACTGGTCGCCAGTCTTCCCCATAGAGCTGCGACCGGTACATGCCACCGGTCAGCTCTGTGAGGGTATTTTGTAACTTTGTTGGTTTCCGACCAACGTGAAACCTTAAGAAAAATATTCTAATGAAACCCTAATAATATTGTAGGACTTTGTGACTTTCCGTTTGCATCTTGCGACGTAGAGCAAGCTATCAAACTAGCGTCAGGTAAGAGAATCTGACCTAAACCTAATAATTAATGGACAGTAAGTCGATGTTAATCACCTGATTATATATGATGTGTTGTTTGTGCATATTCACATGCCATCCTTTACTTTCAGTTATTATTATTACTATTCATGCATTGTTAGGATGTGATTGTTAAGCATGTGATTGTTTTCGTTAGTGTGTGGAGTGGGGCATGGGCCTGGGATCACTCCTCACACTAGCACCTTTTGTAGTATTCTGTCTTAACATGCTTGGTACGGGTGGGGCATCAGGGGAAGGTTGTGGTACGGTGGTCTCCCATATTGATGTTGGCCTGGCCATGGTTATGTGGCACTGTGGTCTCCAAGTCGACGCTGGCTTGTCCACGATGCTTTAGCTCTATCTCTATGCCGTAGGGAGTTATGTTGGGATAGGGTCTACCTGTATTGTTTTTATCCTAGTGGGTTAGTTGCGGATAGGGCATCAGGGGAGGTGTGGGAATGTCTTAGCTCTATCTCTATGCCGTAGACGGCTGTGCTGGGATAGAGCATACATTGATGACATATAAGATTGGTAAGTTGCGAGCCCAGTTTGTGAGCCCTGGCCAGTAGGGGCTTAGGTACTGGTATGGGTTGAGCATCAGGGGAGGTACGGGGGTATCTTAGCTCTATCTCTATTCCATGATGGGTGCATGTGGGCCAATGGGGGTGTGATCCATGAGGTGCTACACACTTGTGTATAGAGGTGCGGGGGCCACCAAACCTTTCTATAGCACATTGCAAACTTAAAACCAGACCACAACCTAAAATGATTGTTACTCATGCATAATATTGTGAAACTGTCTGATTGTCTTACTGAGCTAAGTTGTGAGCTCACCCTTTGTACGTACATTGTTTTAGATGTTGATGCAGGTTACACTGTGGATGACTACATGAACGCCCCGGGGTATGGTGATGTTGCTGCTCTGGGTGCGCAGGCAGGAGAGGACGAGCATGACGCTTCATGCGAGTGGCCTTTCTGCGTGTACCTTTGATTGGTTTTATTTAATTATTTATTTTCAATATTTTCGATTGGATTAAAGATATGTAATGATATTATATTACTTGTTTGGGTTTGAATAATTGGATATTTTATTTAACGTTATCAATAGATTCTCAGTTCATTATATTTTAAAGACTTCCGCTGTATTATGTATATTCTGATTGTGGTTATGTGTAATGGTTTGTATGAGTGGACACGGCCTATTCGAGATCCTTGTGTGAACCGTTGGTTCAATGACGGTTCACTCACACCATTCTAGTTGGATCAAAATTGGGGTGTGACAGTCTCGAGAACCGGCGCCATAAATATCTTGTCATTATTACGGCTAACGTCCGCCTGTCACGTCGCGCCTGGTGCGGCAGATGTTAAGCCACTACTGTTCCGCCACGTGGTCGAAATTCGAAAAGTCGAATTTTAAACTCGGCGCCTATAAATATGTTCCAAACACTTTCATTCGATTATTTGGTTGAGCTGAGATCGGAGTTTCTGTTGCCTGGTCGGAGATCCCACAAACCTTCAAGTCCATCGCGCGTCTTCTCCGCCATTTTTTAAATAGTAAGTTGTCTCTTGCTTATCCTTCCTTTCCTTTTCTCTTCCGTTTTCCTTTTCATGCTTGCAAGTTCCACTTCATCCAATAATGTCAGACCCCTAGGAAGAGTGAGAGAGAGTGAAGCTATGGCCCAGTATCGAACCTCTTCTTCGGAGAGGTCGTCCGACTCTATGAATGGGTTTTTGATCGCCCCCGAGCCACCTAGTAGGAAGAGGAGAGCTCGAGACTCCATCAGCCTGGAGTTTGGGTCGAATGGAAGACTCTGGTAGGAGGGCCAGTACCCGCAAATCTCTGAAAATCGTCTTTTCGACTTCCGGTCTGGCATCTGAGGAGGAACTTGAGCAAGGTTCCTCCGACGTCGCCGAGCGAAGTCACCCAGCTAGCACTTTTGCTCGGCGGGCTCCTCTCCAGAGGAGTGGCCGTCCTGTCATTCCACCTGTCGATAAACTTCACGCATGGAGGGTGCCGAGCAAGGTCGTGTCCAATACGGCCTTGACTCAAATCCACAGCGCCTACCAATTAGAGGAGCCGATGATCGATGTCTTGGTCCGACTCCCATCCTCTAAGGAGAGGGCCTGTAGCCTGAACCTCTCGGAGGTCTGCGTGTACGATCACACCTTGAAGTCTGACCTCTGTTTCCCCCTTCACCCTCTTGTAGTCGATATCCTGAAGGTGTATCGCATCTCCCCCTCTCAATTAACTCCGAACGAGTGGCGGTGTATTTACACCTTCATCATATTCGTCCTCCGACCGGGGGAAACTCCGACCGTAAACCTGTTTTGCTCCCTCTTCTAGTTTTCCAGCCTGACCGAGACCCGCTCCATGAGTGGGTGGTATTACTTCAGCCAGAGGAACGCGAAGAAGCTTCAGGAAATCTCTCAGAAACCCTCTTCCATCCACGGGTGGAAAGAGAAGTTTTTCTTCGTGGGTCCTCCAGCGGGTGGCCCAGCTCTGCCCTTATCCAATGAATGGCTGGTGGTCGATGCGACAGGATTCAACAAGGTCCCTTTCTTTACCACGGAGGAGAGGCGGGTCCATCGCAAGGTGCTGGAGGGGCAGACCGTTCGGTATACCGACCTGGCGGATCCCCTGAAGTTGGCCGAGCATGGCTTGTTAGGTAAGTTTTTATCTCCGACTGCTGTAATTCGATCGGACATTCTCTTGTGATACTGACCGTCTGACTATTTTTTGTTGCAGTGAACTTCTCCAACGATCAGCTGGTTGCCTGGATCCTGTGCAAGAGGGCCGCTGAACCGAGAAGCAAACCAATCGGAGAGACGATTAAGCCGGCGAAGCCGCTCCACGGACGCAGTGTCACACCCCAATTCCGCACTATTCAGAATGGTGTGATGAACCGCTAGCAAACCAACGGTTCAACCAGGATCTCGGACAGACGATATCCGTTTTATCTAAACCTCATACATCCACATTAATAATCAGAGTAAATACACAATAGCGGAAGTCTTATAGTAAAATGAACTGAGAAATCTAACTGTGATATTCATATTTAAGTAACAAATTATTCTGTATCAACTAAGACATTAATAAATATCAATTACATGTCTTTACTAAATCCAAGTAATGAAAATAAAATCTAATCGAATGCGCATGAGTTGCACTCGCAAGATGAGTCATGCGTATCCACTTCGTCTTCAACTTCCATCGCTGCCATGTGCATGTACACTGGAGCGTTAACATAATCTTCAACGGTAGTACCTACATCATCAACTAAAAATATTTGACGTCGAGAAGTGAGCACACATCATGGCTCAGTGAGCAAACAAAACAATGCAACAATACATATGCATACATTCAATTCATATCTTTGGTCTAGTTTTAAGTTTGCAATGCGCAATAGAAAGGTTCGGTGGTCAAAGGTTAACGTTTATTGACCCCTCCTCTATACACAGGGTGTGGAAGTCCGCCCAAAGGTTAACGTTTATTGTCGTCCCCATCCACCCTACCATGAACATTGTACAACAAAGGTTAACGTTTATTGCTGTACAGTGCCATACCAACACGTAAGCCCCTGCTGGCGAGGGCTTGCAAACTGGGCTCGCAACTAACCAATCCTAATGCCAAACAGTGTATCCAAGGCCTCACCCCAGCATCCCTCAGAACGTCCATAGAGATAGAGCTAAGGCCCCCCTGGTAGAGTCAGAGACTACAAGGACCGAGACCACCTCCCCTGATACTCTACGACATAATAGTTCTGTTAAAGTAATGGCGATACGACGATGCTAATGCACAAGACTTGAGTTAGAGATAGAGCTAGAGTGCTGAGGCCCAGCCTATGACACCCCCCCTTGATTCTCGCTCGCATCAAGTACATCAACCACACACATACTTTCACATGCCTATTCCTATCATCATCATCATCATCATCATGTTATAAACAATAAAGTAAATATGCATGAAAAAATAATAGAAATATTGGATGACATGTTGTATGCACATTACAAACATATTCGCATAGAATCAAGCATAGCATTGGACTCAAGAAATAAAAACAGTTTGTTATTAATCAATTAGTTTTTAGGTCTTGTTTCCTCACCTTAACTTGATCGTAAGTCCTCGTTCAAGCTTTAAGAATAACCTTTATATTGATATTATATTGCTAGAAGACCTAACAAAGTCGATAGAATTTAATTAGAATTAATTCTAATTTTAAAAACCATGCTGTTAACTGGGGGTCGATGCTAGGGTCTGAGTTATGATCGACCCTGGGTGCGACCACCCCTATTCTGGGCTTCCCGAACACTGGGGGTCGATGCTCAGGGTCTAGTAGGGTCGATTGGCCATCGACCCCCCATGCGACCCCCTGTGGGTTTTGTCAATTTCTCTTCCTTCAGTTTATTCTTCGTGTTTGGGGTCCTATGGCTTGCTCCTATAGTCCATTCCACACTTGTTCTATGGCCTAGAACCGTGATTCATTCACCTATATGACTTTCATGATTTTTCCCATGGTTTTCCATGAAAACCTAACCATAGGTGGGTGATTTGGGTTTCTCCGAGATCATACTCTCTTCATTATCTACACTAAGGTCTTTAGAAATTCATGGAAGTAGTATCCATACCTGAGAAGAATACTCATTCTCTGCAACTCTTCTCTTTTTGCCTTCTTCTCTTCTTTCCTTCTCTTATTCTTTTCTTCCTTCTCTTCTCTTTCTCTCAATTCAATTAGGGTTGTAAAAGGAGTGAAAGAGGCTTAGAGACCTCCTATTTATAGAGTAGAAACTCCTAAAATAAGTCCCATTGAGATTAGGAAGGAATCCCATTGAAATTAGGAAGGTTTCCTAATTTTCGATTCGAACTGTTTTTACCGAGTACCGGGGGTCGATAGGGGGGGTCGGAGATCCCGTCGACCCTTGGTCCTTAAAATGTCTGACCCCCCATGTAAAACTGGGGGTCTGACTTTTATACTGGGGGGGTACGACCCTCCCTTGCTGGGTATGCGACCCTCCCCTTATTTTAAGTGTTTTTGGGTCAGTTTAATACCTGGGATCGTGATCTCCTTCACGCACTTGGTCCATTTGGCTCAACCATGATGGGTAGACCTGGTTTAAGGTGGTAAGACCAGGTTAGTTTGATACGGGTCTTACAACTCTGTAAGACCCATGTCAATCTAACCCGGTTTTACCACCTTGAACCAGGTTTACCCATCATGGTCGAGTCAAATGGACCAAGGGCGTGAAGCAGATCGAGATCCCAGGTATCAAATCGACCCAAAAATACTTAAAATAGGGGAAGGGTCACCTACCCAGCTAAGCAGGGTCGGACCTCCCAAAACAGAAAGTCAAACCCTCAGTTTTGAAGGGAGGGTCGGACAGCTTAGGACCCTAGGGTCGACGGGATCATCGACCCTCGGTTGCCGTAAGAAAATAAAATTAGGAAATTTCCTAACTTTCGATTGGGATTCTTTCCTAATCTCAAAGGGACTTATTTTAGGATATTCCTACTCTATTTAAAGGACGTCCCTAAGCCACTTTCACTCCTTTCACAACCCTAATTGAATTGAGAGAAAGAGAGGAGAAGGAAAAGAGGAAGAAGAAAGGCAAGGAAGAGAACTTAGCAAAAAGGAGAAGAATTTCAGAGAAAAAGTAATCTTCTCAGGTATGGATACTAATTCCATGAGTTTCTATAGACCTTAGGATAGTTATTGGAGAGAGTGTGATCTCGGAGAAACCAAACCATCAAGCTATGGTTAGGTTTTCATGAAAAACCATAGAAGAATGCATGAAAGCTATCTAGGTGGTTGATTCGTGGTTCCAGACCATGGAATGAATGTTTAATGGAATGTAGAAGCAAGCCATAGGACCCCAAACACGAAGAATGGATTAAAGAGAGGGAATTGGACCAAAGTGCACAGAGGGTTGCACCGAGGGTCGATGACCATCCGACCCTAGGTGTTCCTGACCATCGACCCTCAGTTTTCGAGAAGTTCAGAATCTCGGGAGGGTCGCACCCAGGGTCGATCAGACTCCGACCCTACCTCCGACCCTTAGTTAACAGAATAGTTTTTAAATCTAGAATTAATTCTAATTAAATTCTATCGACTTTGTTAGGTCTTCTAGCAATATAATAACACTGTAAAGGTGATTCTAAAGCTTAGAAAAGTATCTTATAGCAAGCTAAGGTGTGAAACCAGAACTCCAAACTAAATTGATTAATAACAAAAACTATTTTCTATTTCTTGAGTCCTATGCCATGCTTGATTCTATGCGAATATGTTTGTAATGTGCATACAGCATGCCATCCAATATTTCTATTACTTGTTCATGCATATTTACTTTATTGTTTATAACATGATGATGATGATGATAGGAATAGGCATGTGCTTGTATGTGTGTGGTTGATGTACTTGATGCGAGCGAGTATCAGGGGAGGTGTGATGAAAACGTCAATAAACGTTGACCTTTAGCAGGTCTCAACACTTTAGCTCTATCTCTAACTCAAGTCTTGTGCATTGGCATCGTCGTATCGCCATTACTTTAGCAGAACTATTATGTCGTAGAGTATCAGGGGAGGTGGTCTCGGTCCTTGTAGTCTCTGACTCTATCGGGGGGCCTTAGCTCTATCTCTATGGGCATTCTGAGGGATGCTGGGGTGAGGCCTTGGATACACTTTTGGCATTAGGATTGGTTAGTTGCGAGCCCAGTTTGCAGCCCTCGCCAGCAGGGGCTTACGTGTTGGTATGGCACTATATAGCAGTAAACGTAACCTTTGTTATATAATGTTCATGATTGGGTCATGTGAGTTGACGATAAACGTGATCTTCGGGTGACGTCACACACTCGTGTATAGAGGCGGGGTCAATAAACGCGACCTTTGACTACCTAAACCTTTCTATTGCATACTGCAAATTTTAAAGCGGACCAAAGATATAAATTGATTTGCATGCATATGTATTGTTGCATTGTTTTGGCTACTCACTGAGCCGTGATGTGTGCTCACCCCTCGACGTCGAATATTTTTAGTTGATGATGCAGGTTATACCGTTGAAGACTATATGAATGCGTCTGCGTATGGAAACGTGGCAGCAATGGAAGCTGAAGCTGAAGTGGATACATACGACTCCTCTTGCGAGTGCAACTCGTGTGTATTTGATTAGATATTTTATAGGTTTCTTTATTGGATTTATTAAGACATGTATTTGGTATTTAAATATTTATTTCTCAGTTGAAAAGAGAATAAATTGTTATTTAAATTTTAATATCACATAGATTCTCAGTTCTTCTTATTATAAGACTTCCGCTATTGTGTATTTACTCTGATTATGATTACGGATGTGTGTAAGTTTAGATAACGCTGGGATAGCCTATTTGAGATCCTAGTTGAACCGTTGGTTTATTTACGGTTCATCACATCATTCTGAATAGTGCAGAATTGAGGTGTGACAACTTGGTATCAGAGCATCTCAGGCCTTGTCCGCTGAACTATCATACATTCAAGACAATTGTGAACTAAGATAGGATAAAAGTAAAAACAGTAATATTAACACACTGTAAGCACAAGTGATGATTGAGACCAAATTTAAAAAGAGAATAATGCATCTATTAAAGGGAAAACAAGTTTACATATAATGAGAGCGAAACAAAACGTATATACATAATGAAAGCAGAGTACAGTCCACAACCCGGACAGTTACTCTGAAGTACAAGGAAACTAAAGTACACTCAGGAAGCTGGAGGCGAAGGAGGAGGCGGAGCCTCACGGTCTCTGTCATAGTCCTCAGCATAGACTCTAGTTAATCAGGCTATCTGAGTCTGGGTCGTCTGTAGACTAGCTGTGAGATCGGCTACCCTCCTATCAGTCGCACGCTGAACCTCTATGAGCTCTCCCATCCGCGTATCTGATATGCGCTGGGCAGCTAGCAGCTCATCCACTCTCACCCGCTGAGCGTTTAATAACTCCTCCATCCTTAGGTTAGATCTGCGCTGAGCCTCCCTGATCTCCTGCAGCATCTCCACCATGTCAGAAGGTGGGAGTGAAGGACGAGCCGCAGGCGAAGGACCAGCCTCAGGTACAGGATCCGCCGCAGAAGAAGTACCAACACCAGCCGCATGCGTAGGTGAAGGCGGTGGTATCAAGTCGACATCCATATACATACGGTCATCATCGTCGACAGGATCCACACGAGCTCTAGCAGTGGCAGCAGCAGCCTCAGCATCAGCCATATCGATACGAGTGTGAGGGCGCACCATCGCGTTCCTCTCCTCATCACTAACCTGGGCATCCCGCATACCCATCTTGTAGATTGCCTCCCAGTTTAGAGGCGAAGAGAAGGTCTTCTCCTAGATCTTCTCATCTACCAGGTCAACCCCCAGACGGGTCAGTAGCACTGTAATCATGCGTCCATAGGGTAGATTACCCCTATGACCAGACAATGTAGCACTAATCATAGTCTGCATGATGATGTATGGAAGGCAGACGGGCTGTCGAGTGCATATACTGTATATCAGGAACTGGGTCAGCTGAGAAACCCCTTCATAGTGCCCACTCTGTGGGATCAGATTATGCTGGATAATCTTGCAGAAGACCCGTGGAGCTGGATGCAGAAAACAAGCTCACATCTGCCAACGATCAGGTCGTAGCAGCTGGTTGTCGATCTCTGCCCTCATCTCCATAGAGACAAACTGTGGCTCTCCAGGCGCACAGTACACCATGGGGCCATCATAAGGAATGCCCAGCAGATCGGCCAGTTGCCGATAGTCAAATGAAATGTGCACCCTTTTAACGTAACTGGTGATGCGCAACTCTTGACCATGCTCAACGTCATTGTAATTCCCCACCACCTGGAGATTACAATTGAACTGGCGCACTAAATCTGGACATGTGCACGCGTCGTAGGTTATGACAGGGAGCCACCCCATGTCACCAAAGGCTCTCTCTACGTTGAACATGGCTAACTCAGCCAAGTTCACCATACGACCACCCTCAACCTTCTTAAGGGCATAGTCAGCATACTGTGCCTCGGCTTCATTGGAACGGAAGCGAAGGGGATCATGAACTCTGGGTACCTTAGTACGAGCCATGGTATCTGCAAAACAAGAAAGAGAAGGAAAAATAAGGAATTATGGGATAAAAATCCGAAATTCGATTTAATAATGACGTAAGTGACGATAAAGCCCTATTTCTCACCATACAAGTGGGCATGAGAACTTACGTAGGTTAAAATACATCCTACAACCCACACATACAGTAGGAAATTTTAACTGACGAAGTCCAATTTGAAGAAATTCAAGAAAAATCAAAAATTTCGACAATTAGGGCAAAAAGAGAAAATTTCAAGTTTCTCGATAACCAACCGATGAAACTCAAAAATTTTTGAGGACTTTCGTTCCTCGAGACACCAATAACAAAAGCCCCCAATAAAAATCGAATTTTTACGATTGGAAAAGTTTAATTTGGAAAATACAAGTTAAATGTGCGAAAACCTAGAAATGGAAACCTAAAAATAGGTAAAAATAGGAAGACATACCTGTAGGGATGAAGTGGACGTCGAAACCCGGAATAAAATCAACCAACAACAGTGGAGTAGCACTGTAGCAACTCAGAGTGGAGAGGCGAGTCGAAACGGGTGGGAAATAATAAGAAATGAGCCAGAATCGGATCTTAAAAATCTGATTTTTGGTCCGAGGGTCGGACAATTCGACTGGAACCATCGACCCTCCCATCGACCCTCGGCTCTCGGGAATCTGACAGAAAATCAAGGGTCAGATACCGAGGGTCGGATACCCATCGACCCTCGCATCGACCCTCAGCTCTCGGGAAGAACAGGTCATTCCCAGGGTCGGATACTAAGGGTCGGACATACCATCGACCCTCACCATCGACCCTGCATAGAAAAAACAGTATTTTTTTTAAAATGAGCTAGAATTGGAATTGATTATTGGTTAGCATGCCTACATGAAATATAAATGACTTCTCACCTATTTTGATGATTTTCAGGCACCACCAATCACAAAAAAGAATTATGTCTAGACGTAGGGTGACCCGACAAACCCAAAATGCAGTCCCACCACCACCACCCGTGGAGGAGACCAGTCAAGAAAATAACTATGCATCGGGTAATCCAGAACCGGCAAACCCTACAAATATGCCACCTCCACCACTAGAGCTAGCAACAGTGGTGATGAATCGCACACGAGGCAGCAGATGCAACACGCACGGCTCGGGATGCGGGTTGCCATGGGAATTATGTTTCAAACCACTCAGGCTGCACCCATGCACACAGGACAAGCCAGTGCAGCACCGGTGGGTAACCACCCAGCTCCTCAGACACCTCAACAACCGGCTGCACAGATTCCAGTGCAAGTACCGGAAGCAGCTCAGGGGAATTACCAGTATCCACCCCATATGTTTGGGGCAAACCCCCAAAATCAGTTGGACCACTCCTGGCTAGTGGAGAGATTTTTGAAGATGAAACCCAAAGAATTCAAAGGCAAACCGTCTGATCCATTGTGGCCAGCCCACTGGATAGACGAGATGGAGAGAAATTTCCTCATGATGACTATCACAGAGGAATAGAAAGTACTATGCGCCACCTTTATGCTCAAGGGCGACGCACATCATTGGTGGAAATCCACGAAGACATATCTACTGACCAAGCACGCCCTACTGACATGGGCTATATATAAAGAAGCCTTCTTTGAGAAATATTTTCCACGGAGCTTCAGAGATTCGATGGAGAAGGAGTTCCTGAGCCTATATCAGGGACAGATGACTGTGGACTTATATCAACAGCGCTACGAAGAGCTGTTTTTCTTTGCACCGATTAGCATGCAAGAAGAAGATACCAAAACCCATAGGTTTGTCACGGGACTGAGAGGAAGCATCAGAGAACATGTTCTGGGCTTAGAGAAGAAAATTTATAACGAAGCTGTCCAGATTGCTCGAGTGATTGAATCGAGCAAGAAGGAGAGTTATTTTACTCAGAACAGAGGCATCAAAAGGCCAGCCGAAAATTCCTACAACGGAGGCAATAACAGGACGTATAAGCCTTTCCGTCCTCAGAATTTTACTGCTGCAACCAAGACTACTCCAAAGAGCTCAACCTCAGCCAAAGCCAAATTCTGAAGTCCCGAAGTGTTTTAACCGCAACCAACCCGACATATGGCAAGGGAGTGCCCAAAGCCCAAGAAGCGATTACATTAGGGACGGGTATATCTTTGTTACATCGAGGGATGCTGTCGCATCACCCGATGTGGTCACAGGTATGACTGAAACTTTTTAAAGTTATAATTACATTGAATGAGCATTTAGACTAAGTAAAGATAAATCACAGGTATTGTACCTATAAATGGCGTACCCGCCAGAGTACTCTTTGATTCCGGAGCTACTCATTCATTTATATCTGTGTCATTTGGAAAGAAGACGAAATTACCCATCAAAACATTAGACTACAAATTACTTGTATGGTCACCGATGGGGTTAGAAGTGGAACTAGAGAAAGGTTATGGATTATGTCCAGTTCTCATTGGAGAGAAGACTTTAGATGCAACCTTGATACAACTTGAGATGGCAGACTTTGATGTCATCTTGGGAATGGACTGGTTAGCTCGGCATTCTGCAAATCTATTATGCGCCGAAAAGAAGCTAACGTTCAAAGACAAAGAAGGAGCAGAATTAAGTTTTTCGGGAACCAAACTTCCCCGGAGACGCAAGCTCATACTTTCAGCACTAAAGGCTAAGAAGTGCCTTGAGAAGGGGGCAATCGGGTATCTAGTATCCGTGGTCGACCTAACCAAGGACGCGCCACGAATGGAAGATATTGATGTCGTGTGGGACTATCCTGATGTATTTCCGGAGGAACTACCCGGATTACCACCCGACCGAGCCACGGAGTTTGTGATAGACCTTATACCTGGAGCCGCACCAGTGTCAAAAGCACCTTATAGAATGGCTCCTACGGAACTGAAGGAATTAAAAGTGCAACTACAAGAACTGCTGGACAAGGGTTATATTCGACCCAGTATATCTCCATGGGGGGGCACCGGTGTTGTTCGTAAAGAAGAAGGATGGTAGCGTTCGATTATGTATCGACTATCAGGAGTTGAATAAACTGACAATCAAGAATCGATATCCACTACCTCGGATCGATGACTTGTTCGATCAGTTACAAGGAGCGAAAGTATTTTCTAAGATCGATCTTCGATCGGGCTATCATCTAAGTCTCCTCAACAAATTCTGGTCCAACGAGACTACATTCCCCAATTTTATTCCAAATAAAGGAGTTCGACACTTTCTGTCATACAGTGCTTCATAGGGTGACATCTGTATAGTAGCCTGATAGCTATTGTTATAAGTGAACTCGATCAGTGGTAACTTTTCATCCCATGATCCTTTAAAATCAATTACACATGCTCGTAGCATATCTTCTAGAATCTGGATTGTACGCTCTGACTGTCCATCTGTCTATGGATGGAATGCAGTATTAAACTTCAATGTTGTACCCATAGCCCTTTGCAATCCTTCTCAAAACTTGGAAGTAAATCGTGGATCTCTATCGGACACAATGCTCTCTGGTACACCGTGTAATCGAACAATATTATCCCCATACAGCTTTGCTAACCTCTCTAGTGTATAATGGGGTCGTATCGGTATAAAGCGAGCTGTTTTAGTCAGGCGGTCTACAATCACCCAAACTGCGTCAACTACTCGACGAGTCATTGGTAACCCTGTGACGAAGTCCATAGTGATGCAGTCTCATTTCCATGCTGGTTCCGGTAATGGCTGTAATAGTCCTGCTGGTTTTTGTCATTCAGCCTTTACTTTCTGACAATTTAGGCATTGAGACACGAACTTAGCTACATCTGCTTTCATTCATCTCCACCAATATAATTTCTTTAGATCATGATACATTTTTGTGCTTCCCGGATGTATCGAATAGATGGTGGTATGGGCTTCTTTCATCAATCGGTGTCTAATGTCCAAACTTTCTGTTTCGGGTACACATATTCTTCCTTTGTACTTCAATACCTTCTCTTCGTCCAAGGTGAACTCTGGGTTAGTCTTACCTTTTTCGATGTCCTCTTGTACTGTTCTTAGGTAAGGGTCTGTTTTGATAGCTGTCTTCACTTCATCAATTATATCCGGTATAATCTTCAATGCAGCGAACATTTGAAAATTGATAAATAAACCCTTGGTTGGTTGGTCCATCTGGTGTATCTATTACAAACTGTTCACTACCGTGCTTGAATACCGTTCCGATAGTACACATTGCTGCAGTTGTGCTAACCTCTCCTTGAGATTTTCATTGCCTTTCTGCTCAACGCATCCGCTACTACATTAGCTTTTCCCAAATGATAGTGGATATCACAATCATAGTCTTTCAATAGTTCCAGCCATCTTCTTTGTCTCATATTCAACTCCTTTTGATTGAATAGATAAGTAAGACTTTTGTGGTCCGATTTAATCTGGAACTTCTCTCCGTATAGGTAATGTCTCCATATCTTGACAGCATGTACTACTGCCGCTACTCCAAATCATGAGTGGAATAATTTTTCTCATGTGTCTTTTAACTGTCTTGAGGCATAAGCAATTACTTGTTCTCCTTGCATAAGCACACATCATAATCCCAGTCCTGACGCATCAGTGTACAAGACAAATGGATGTCCTAGAACCAGAATAGTCAAAATCAGAGCGGATATCAATCTAGTCTTCAAGGTTTGAAAGCTCTTTTCGCATTTATCCGTCCACACAAACTTTTCACCTTTCTTAGTCAGATTGGTGAGAGGTACGGCAATCCAGGAATAGTCTTCCACAAATCGCCGATAATAACCAGCTAAACCTAGAAAACTTCTAATTTCTGCAACGCTCTTTGGTGCTTCCCACTTTACAATAACCTCGTTATTGCCGGGATCCACTTTGATTCCTTCAACGGATACTACATGGCCTAGGAAGGCGACTTCACTTAGCCAAAACTCACACTTGGTAAATTTGGCATACATGTTCTCTTTCCTTAAACGTTGTAGAGTGGCGTTTAGATTCTTAATATGGGTTTCCTTGTCCTTGGAATATACCAATATATCATCAATAAATACAATAACCGACGTATCCAACATATCGTGGAAAACCCGGTTCATAAGTTCCATGAAAGTTGCTGGTGCGTTTGTTAATCCAAAAGACATGACCAAGAATTCATAATGTCCATATCTGGTCCAGAAAGCTGTCTTAGGAATATCACCATCTTTAATCTTCAACTGATGGTAGCCTGACCAAAGATTGATCTTAAAAAATACTTTTGCTCCTTGCAACTGATCGAACAAGTCATCGATCCGTGGTAGTGGATATCGATTCTTGATTGTCAGTTTGTTCAACTCTCGATAGTTGATACATAATCGAACGCTACCTTCCTTCTTCTTTACGAACAATACTGACGCTCTCCATGGTGATATACTGGGTCGAATATAACCATTGTCCAGTAGTTCTTGTAGTTGTACTTTCAATTCCTTTAGTTCAGTAGGAGTCATTCGATAAGGTGCTTTTGATACTGGTGCGGCTCCAGGTATAAGATCTATCACAAACTCTGTGGCTCAGTCGGGTGGTAATCCTGGTAGTTCCTCTGGAAATACGTTGGGGTAGTCCCGTACGACGTCAATATCTTTCATCCGTGGTGCTTCTTTGGTGAGGTCGACCACTGACACTAGATACCCGACTGCTCCTTTCTCAAGGCACTTCTTAGCCTTTAGTGCTGAGAGTATGAGCTTGCGTTTACAGGGTAGTTTGGTTCTCGCAAAACTGAACTCTGCTCCTTCTTTGTCTTTAAATGTTAGCTTCTTTTCGCCGCATAATAGGTTCGCAGAATGCCGAGCTAACCAGTCCATTCCCAAGATGACGTCAAAGTCTGCCATCCCAAGTTGGATCAAGGTTGCATCTAAGGTTTTCTCGCCAATGAAAACTGGACACGGCCCATAACCTTTTTCTAACTCCACTTCTAACCCCATCGGTGATCGTACAAGTAGTTTGTAGTCTAATGTTTTGATGGGTAAATTCAGCTTCTTTCCAAATGACACAGATATAAAAGAATGAGTAGCTCCTGAGTCAAAGAGTACTCTGGCGGGTATGTCATTTATAGGTACGATACCTGTGATTTATTTTAACTTAGTCTACATGCTCACACAATGTAATACAACTTAAAAGGTTTCAGTCTTACCTGTGACTACATCGGGTGATGCGGCAGCATCCTCAGATGTAACAGCATAAACTCGTCCTTGATGTAGCTGCTTCCTGGGCTTAGGACACTGTAAGACCCGCACTCTGAAAACCCGGTCTAAACCTTGGTTTTGTGTCGTGACAGGTCTTCCGATCATCACCGAGCCAGACGGGGCAAGCAGATAACAAACAGGTACGAAATCGGACCGAAGTCGACCAATATACCTGATTTTAGGTATACCGGTCGATGGTACCGGATGATGGTACCGGTCGACCGGTATGGCCTGCACAGCTATGTGCGGGAATTTGAAAATTTGGTCTCTGCGGGTCCCGCTTTCCTGATTTCGAATCCTAGAAGTTTCCTAATCCTAGTAGGGTTACTAAACCCTATTTCTAGCCTATAAATACACCCTTAAACCCCTCAAATCCTTCCCATTGTCTCTCACAAACCCTAGAGAAGAGAAAGAGCTTGGAAAGGAGAAGGAGTTAGGAAGAAGAGGGAGGTGCCGCCATTACCGTTTGACGAAGCTCTCGCTACGCCTGTCAACGGTAAGTGTTTGAATCCATCTTCTTACCCTATATTAGTTATGTGGGTGGATCAATACCATGCAAGGTAGGTATTGATCTAAAACCCTAAATTGGCCAATAAACCCTAAGTTGCCGTCAAACCCTAGATTCGAGTTTCGAGATGATATTCATCGAAACGAGACTTGAATGAGTTGGGGATAACTCTAACTCAAAGCCTAGACTTAGAATGGATATGAGAAACCCTAAAAATCCATGGAGGATGGTCGACGGCAGTCGAAGAACCCATGTATGGTCTTCCGGAGACATACCGGTCGACTATACCGGTGGCACATAGTGCGACCGGTATGTTGCGACCGCTACCTCTCGGGAGGTTATCTGTGGGGGACCGGCTGACCATACCGGTCGCCAGTCTTTCCCACAGAGCCGCGACCGGTACATGCCACCGGTCAGCCTCGTGAGGGTATTTTGTGATCTCTGTTGGTTTCCGACCAACATGAAACCCTAAATAATATATTCTAATGAAACCCTAATATTATGTAGGACGTTGTGACTTGTCGTTTGGATCTTGTGACGTGGAGCAAGTAATCGAATGAGCGTTATGTAAGGGAATCTGACATAAACCTAATAATTAATGGACAGTAAATCGTTGTTAATTATTGAATATCTATGATGTGATGTTTGTGCATATTCACATGCCATCCTTTATTTTCAGCTATTATTATTGTTCATGCATTCATAGGATGTGATTGTTAGGCATGTGATTGTTTTCGTTGGTGTGTGGAGTGGGACATGGGCCTGGGATCGCTCTTCACACTGGCACCTTTTGTAGTATTCTATCTTAACATGCTTGGTACGGGTGGGGTATCAGGGGAAGATCGTGGTACGTTGGTCTCCGATATTGATGTTGTCCCGACCATCGTTGGGTAGTACTGAGGATTTCGAGTCGACGCTGCCTTGTCCACGATGCTTTGGCTCTATCTCTATGCCGTAGGGAGTTGTGTTGGGATAGGGTCTACCTGCGTATTGTTTCTATCCTAGTGGGTTAGTTGCGGATAGGGTATCAGGGAGGAGGTGAGGTTTTGGAGGTCTCCGACCCGGCCTGCACGCCTAGCTCTATCTCTATGCCGTAGACGGCCGTGGCTGGGATAAAGCATACATTGTTGACATATAGGATTGGTTAGTTGCGAGCCCGGTTTGCAGCCCCGGCCGCAGGGGCTTAGGTACTGGTATGGGTAGAGTATCGGGGAGGTGCGGGTATACCTTAGCTCTATCTCTATTCCATGATGGGTGCATGTGGGTTGGTGGTAGTGTGATTATCGTGCGACGCCACACACTCGTGTATAGAGGTGCGGGGGCCACCAAACCTTTCTATAGCACATTGCAAACTTAAAACCGGACCACAAAGATAAAATGATTGTTACTCATGCATAATCTTGTGAAACTGTCCGGGGTTGTCTTACTGAAATGTGTGTTGTGTGCTCACCCTTTGTATATACATTGTTTTTAGATGTTGATGCAGGATATACTGTGGACGATTACGTAAACGCCCCGGCGTATGGTGGTGCTTGCGGTGTAGGAGAGGACGAGCATGACGCTTCATGCGAGTGCCCTTTCTGCGTGTACCTGTGATTTGTTTTATTTATTTATTTTAGTTATTTTGATTGGATTAAAGGGATGTAATGATATTATTATTATGTGTTTGATTTTGAATAATGGGATATTTATTTACATTATCAATAGATACTCATATTCTAAATGTGAAACTTAATCCGTGCACATACACTAGATAGGTGAACCATGAAACTTTCATTAAATGGAAAAATAGTATCAAATGAAATAGTGCTACAGTGGTACAGTCCACAAACCCGGAAAGTTACCCCGTTATATAAACGACATATGAAAAGTAGAATGGAAATCATGGGGTAGGAGGCCCGGGAGGAGTGGGGTCCGCTATGTCATAGTCCCGCCGTATGCGATCCTAAGCCAATGCACCTGGTCTTGAGTCACTCATAGACCACGAGCCAAGGCCCCAGCTCCCGACCCATCGCGCCGAGACTCCGGGATGACCCTCGGGTGTCCCCCGATCTCGGATATACATACTCAACACCGAGTCCGGGAGGGGTCGAGATGGTCCATCCGTGGGAACGGATGGTGGTGGTACAGTGGAGGTCGTGGGGCGTGCAACCGGTGCTTTCCCAACCACATCGTCATCATCATCATCCCCCATCTCTCCACATAGGCCGCATTGGCCGCGGCTGCCGCCCGCCGCCGCTACTACTCTCCCAAGTGGACGAGGGCGAGCCTCCAACTCGTCATCACTAACGGGCAGATCAACCATCCGCATCCTATTTATCGCATCCCGCCGATGTTAGAAGTCATGGAATCCTCGACGGCTGTCTCTCCTCAAAACTCACGCCCGGCACGGCGAAGAAGGAAGGTGATGAGACGGCCATAGGGAAGGTTGCTGGCCCGATCGGTCACACCGCCGATGCATAGTCCGGGATGATGAGGTATGGAAGTGAGATCCGCTCTCGGTGCGGACGCAATAAGTTACGTCTTGGGTGAGCTGGGACAACTCATTGTAGTGACCGCTCCGTGGCACTATATCGTCTTTGGATGATGCGGCCGTAGACCCGGGGTATAGGTCTCAAGCTAGCTGCCTTCATAGGAGCCCCCCGGATTGAGTATCCGATGCGCTATCTCCCGGCGTAAATCTTCGCCAAGTAACCTTTCGCCTTGGGGGCGCAGGCAGCCAACCTAGAGCACCAAAAGCCGTCTCTACATTGAACCGGTGCAATTGTCCCACATTGACCCGGCGCCCGGATACAATACTCTTGTCATCGAACCAAGAAAACCGAGCCTGAGCTTCCAAAGAGCGAAACCATAGCTCATCTAGCTGAGGGATAGGTGGAGAGGGAACCCGAGAACTAGAACCATGTGATCGCTTCCCGAGAGTGCGTCTAGGAGCCATTTAGAGTCTGCAAAACAAAGGAGAATGAGAGAAAAGTTAGAAATTTTCGAAATTTCGGCAGCATAACGGCTATAAATTGGGAAAAAGCCTCAAACTCACCCAAAAACATGGGGAGGAGGACTTACGTTACCCCCACACTCTTCAACAAACCAATCACAAGCAATTATAACAAGAAATTTCAAGAAATTTCAAGAATTAAGAAAAATTAGAAAAATTTCGAAATTTCATGAAAACCTAGGTTAAAAAGAATAAAAATTCGATTTTTAGCAAAACCTTGCTTCGTGGAACCCCAAATTAGTTGAGGGCTTTTGCTCTTGGGGGTCCCTAAACCCTTTCTAAGCCGAAGGAAAAGAATTCCTACGGTTAAAACATCTCGAACAAAGAAAAACCTAAATTTCTACATAAAGACGATATGAAAATTTCCTAAAAATATGAGAGAGAGGGTAGAGACCTCACCGAGACGATGTTCTAGCTTTGGAATGCGAGAAATCGGCTTCTAAGAGTACCGGTCGGACTGTAGCAACTCAGATGGGCAGAGAGGAATCGCCACCGGAGAGAAAGAAGAAAAGAAAAGTGAGAAAATCTCACTTTTTCACGATTTTAAAGCCATTTTGGGCATACCGGGTGACGGTTATGCCTATACCGGTCGACCGGTATCAACCCAGGTGTGCTACCGCTATGTCTCGGCCAGAAAATTTTTCTGACCGGTCGACTATACCGGTCGCAACACTGTCTCTGAGTGGCGACCGGGTATCTCATAGACATGCGACCGGTATGTCTCGACCAGAAATTTAATTTTGACCGGGTCGACTATACCGGCCGCAAAGATATTTCTACAGGTGTGCGACCGGTATGTTGCGACCGGTATGCCCCAAAAGAGCCAGAAAAATTTAATTAAAAATTTCCAGAATTGTGTAAATCGAAATGTTACTTCTCAATTTTTTCCTGCATTATTCAAGACTAACACTACTATTATTGATGATTCTCACGTGTTATGTCTTCTTCTCAGATCCAATAAATAGTCTGAGATGGCAGGTGGAAACGGTCGAAGGGGTAGAAAGCATCATCATGCCGTGAAAGCGCCTAGAGGAAGAGCAAGCCGAGCGGGACCCCAGGTTAGAGAAATCAGAATTGGGGTGTGACAAACTTCCCTTACTCTATCTACTTCTCTCTCTCTTTCTTTCTCTCTCTCTTTCTAGTTTTCTCTCTCTCTCTCTATGACTTTCCACTACTCTCTCTCTTTCTACTTCTCTCACTTTCTTCCTCACTCGATCTCTCTCTCTCTCTCCCTTTCTACTTCCCTCTCTCTCTCTTTTCTCTCTATACTTCTCTCTCCCTCTTTATCCACTTCTTTCTCTCTCCCAGCATCTCTCTCTCTCTTTCTACTTTTCACCCTCTCTCCCACTCATTTCCTTTTATCTCCTACTCTCTTTACCTTTCTACTTTCTCTCCTACTCTCTTTCACTCTCTTTCTCTCTCTATCTCAATCTCTCTCTTTCTTTGTTTTTTCTCTCTCCCTTTCTCGCCCTTTCAAATTCTTTCTCTCCCTCTCTCTCTCTTATTCTCTCTCTCACTCTTTCAACTTATCTCACTCACTCTACTACTCTCTCACGTACACTCTCTCTCACGTGCACTCTCTCTCTCTCTTTCTATTTTATTAATTTCTCTTTCTACTTCGCTCTCTCACTCTTTGCTCTCTCTACCTTTTTCATCTTCTCTCTCTCTTTTTCTCTCTCTCACTTTCTACTTCCCTCTCCCTCTCTCTCTTTCTACTCCCTCTCCATTTCTACTTCTTCATTTCCATCTACTTCACTCCCCCTCTCTTTATTTCTCTCCCTTGCTCTTGTTCTCCCTCCTCGCTATCTCTCTCTACTACTCTCTCTCCTATAACTTCTCCCTCTTGCTCACCTCTCTCTCTCTCTCTCTTTTTCTCTATTTATCTCCCTCTCTCTCTCTCTCTGTCTACTACTATTAGTTTCCCTTTCCAGATCTCTCTCACGCTCTCTCTCCCTATCTCTCTACGCTCTCCCATTCTCTCTCTTTACTTCTCCCCCTTTACTCTCCTCCTTTCTCGCTCATTCTCTATCTTTATCTCTCTCTCTCACTCTCTCTCTTTCAACTTCCCTCTCTCTCTCCCTCTCTTTCTCTCTACTTCCCTCTCCCTTTTTACTTCTCTCTCTCTCTCTCTCTCTCTCACTCTCTCCCTCTCTTTCTCCCTCTCTCTCTCTCTTTCTTTCTCTCACTCTCTTTTCTCTCTTTCTCCCTTTCTCTCTCTCTTT
>CM053267.1:13578268-13770768 GCA_028583415.1 Protea cynaroides | reverse complement strand
ATGTGTGTGGTTGGTGTACTTGATGCGAGCGAGTATCAGGGGAGGTGTGATGGGAACGTCAATAAACGTTAACCTTTGGCGGGTCTCAGCACTTTAGCTCTATCTCTAACTCAAGTCTTGTGCATTAGCATCGTCGTATCGCCATTACTTTAGCAGAACTATTACATCGTAGAGTATCAGGGGAGGTGGTCTCGGTCCTTGTAGTTTCTGACTCAACCGGGGGGCCTTAGCTCTATCTCTATGGACGTTCTGAGGGATGCTGGGGTGAGGCCTTGGATACATTATTTGGCATTAGGATTGGTTAGTTGCGAGCCCAGTTTGCAAGCCCTCGCCAGCAGGGGCTTACGTGTTGGTATGACACTGTACAACAATAAACGTTAACCTTTGTTGTACAATGTTATGGTAGGGTGGATGGGGACGACAATAAAAGTTAACCTTTGGGCGGACTTCCACACCCTGTGTATAGAGGCGGGGTCAATAAACGTTAACCTTTGACCACCCAACCTTTCTATTGCGCATTGCAAACTTTAAACCAGACCAAAGATATGAATTGACTGCATGCATATGTATTGTTGCATTGTTTTGTTTACTCACTGAGCCATGATGTGTGCTCACCCCCTCGACGTCGAATATTTTTAGTTGATGATGCTGGTACTACCTTCGAAGATTATGTCAACGCTCCAGTGTATGGTCACGTGGCGGCGATGGAAGTTGAAGATGAAGTGGATACACATGACTCCTCTTGCGAGTGCAACTCATGTGTATTCGATTAGATTTTTAGTTTTATTTATTTAGATTTATTAAAGACATGTATTTGATACTTATTTATGTCTTAGTTGATACAAAATAATTTGCTATTTAAATATTAATATCACAGTAGATTCTTAGTTCATTTTACTATAATACTACCGCTATTGTGTATTTACTTTGATTATGAATGTTGATATATGAGGTTTAGATCAGCCGGATACCACCTGTACGAGATCCTGGTTAAACCATTGGTTTGCTAGCGGTTCATCACACCATTCTGAAGTGTGCGGAATTAGGGTGTGACAACTGGGATTTGCTCTAACTCCTCGACGAGCTTTTCCCTGCTCGGCGGGTCAATGTCTCGGACATCCACTATGTTAACTGGTGCTGCTTTCAGGGCTCTTTGACTATTTTTTAGCTCGGTTGCGTACCATTTTCTGGATGTCACCTGGTCCGTTCGACATTCTTCGATGTCATTCTCTGTCGGGAACTTCATCACCAAGTAGTAGGTGGACATGCATGCCTTGAGCTTGTTCAATGATGGGCGGCCGAGGATCACATTATGGGAGGATGGCCGATCTACCACCATAAATTCGACCATCACCCGTTGTTGCCTGGATTTTTGGTTGAGTATCACTGGCAATTGAATGCCTCCTTTCACAGTCACCGGGTCCCCGAAAAAGCTGATAAGATCAAAGGTGACCGGTTGGAGCTGGTCGTCTCCTAGCTGCATCCTTTGGTACGCGTGGTAGAATATGATATCTATCGAGCTCCCTGTGTCCACCAAGCACTTGGCAACATCGCAGTGTCCGATCTCGACAGTGAAGACAATGGCATCTTCATGGGGACTGCTACGTTGATGAGGTCTTCGTCACTGAAGGTGATGATTTCTCCAGTCCACGCCTTTTTGGATGGCCACTCTGTTTTCGCCACTAGATGGGAGTAGGTTTTGGCTGACCTATTAGATGTGTTCCCGGCTGCCGATCCTCCTATGATTGTGAGGACTGTCTTTCCCTCGGCCTTGGGCCCCTTTGTAATGGCATGGACGCCACTATCTCCAGGAATACATAGGCTCGTAGATGTGCGTGGTCAGTCCTTTGGTTGAGGACTACCAATGAATCGCCGATTGTGTCTTCTTCTCTTCGACCCCGGGCGGGACTTCCTCCTCCTACTTCTGCCCGTACTTTCTGGTTTAGACCAGGACGGGAAGGTCCCGAACTGGATATGTTGTCTGCCTCCCAATCGTTCCTTTACTGGTATTCTGGCTTGTTTGGCTCCAGATGATTCTCCGATCGTACCAAACTGAATGGCACCGACCACTATCTGGGAGCGGCAGGGCCTCCCTCGGGATCTCTGTCATCCCTGCGAGCTACATTTTGATCTTCCCCCGCGTCCGTTCGGTAATCGTTTGGCTGCTAGTTCCTCGGAGGCAGAGGGGGTAGCCCGCGATCTCTCTGAGCTGGTGCTGGTCCCCTGCCAGCGTCTTTGATGAAATTACGGTAGTAACCCCATCGGATGAGATCTTCAATTTCCCCCTTGAGGTACTTGCACCACTTAGTATGCAAGAAGAAGACACTAAGACCCGTAGGTTTGTCACGGGACTTAGAGGAAGCATCAGAGAGCATGTTCTGGGTTTGGAAAAGAAGATATATAATGAAGCTGTCCAAATTGCTCGAGTTATAGAATCGAGCCAGAAGGAAAGTTATTTTACACAGAACAGAGGCATAAAAAGGCCAGCCGGAAATGCGTATAACGGAGGTAACAACAAGACATTTAAACCCTTCCGTGCTCAAGGCTTTGTTACTGCACCCAAGCCTACCCCAGTAATTCAACAGCAGCCAAAGCCAAATTCTGAAAGTCCAAAATGTTATAACTACAACCAAGCGGGACATATGGCAAGGGAGTGTCCTAAGCCCAAGAAGCAGTTACATCAAGGACGAGTATATGCAGTTACATCCGAGGATGCTGCCGCATCACCCGATGTGGTCACAGGTATGACTGAAACCTTTTAAGTTGTATTACATTGTATGAGCATGTAGACTAAGTAAAATAAATCACAGGTATCGTACCTATAAATGGCATACCCGCCAGAGTACTCTTTGATTCAGGAGCTACTCATTCCTTTATATCTGTGTCATTTGGAAAGAAGCTGAATTTACCCATCAAAACATTGGACTACAAGATACTTGTACGATCACCGATGGGGTTAGAAGTGGAGTTAAAGAAAGGTTATGGGCCATGTTCAGTTCTCATTGGCGAGAAAACTTTAGATGCAACCTTGATCCAACTTGGGATGGCAGACTTTGACGTCATCTTGGGAATGGACTGGTTAGCTCGGCATTCGGCAAACCTATTATGCGCCGAAAAGAAGCTAACATTTAGAGTCAAAGAAGGAGCAGAATTCAATTTTACGGGAACCAAACTTCCCTGTAAACGCAAGCTCATACTATCAGCACTAAAGGCGAAGAAGTGCCTTGAGAAGGGAGCAGTCGGATATCTAGTATCAGTGGTCGACCTTACCAAAGAAGCACCACGGATGGAAGATATTGATGTCGTGCAGGATTACCCCGACGTATTTCCTGAGGAACTATCAGGATTACCACCCGACCGAGCCACAGAGTTTGTGATAGATCTTATACCTGGAGCCGCACCAGTATCAAAAGCACCCTACTGAATGGCTCCTACTGAATTGAAGGAATTGAAAGTACAACTACAAGAACTACTAGACAAGGGTTATATTCGACCCAGTATATCACCATGGGGAGCGCCAGTATTGTTCGTAAAGAAGAAGGACGGTAGTGTTCGATTATGTATCGATTATCGGGAGTTGAACAAACTGACAATCAAGAATCGATATCCACTACCTCGGATCGATGACTTGTTCGATTAGTTGCAAGGAGCAAAGGTATTTTCTAAGATCGATCTTCGGTCAGGCTACCATTAGTTGAAGATTAAAGATGGTGATATTCCTAAGACAGCTTTCAGGACCAGATATGGACATTATGAATTCTTGGTCATGTCTTTTGGATTAACAAACGCACCAGCAACTTTCATGAAACTTATGAACCGAATTTTCCACGATATGTTGGATACATCGGTTATCGTATTTATTGATGATATAATGGTATATTCCAAGGACAAGGAAACTCATATTAAGGATCTAAACGCCGCTCTACAGTGTTTAAGGAAAGAGAAGCTATATGCCAAATTTACCAAATGTGAGTTTTGGCTAAGTGAAGTTGCCTTCCTAGGCCATGTAGTATCCGCTGAAGGAATCAAAGTGAACCCCAGCAAAATCGAAGCTATTGTAAAGTGAGAAGCATCAAAGAGCATTGCAGAAATTAGAAGTTTTCTGGGTCTCGCTGGTTATTATCGAAGATTTGTGGAAGACTATTCCCGGATTGCCGTACCTCTCACCAGTCTGACTAAGAAAGGTGAAAAGTTTGTGTGGACGGATAAATGCGAGAAGAGCTTCCAAACCCTGAAGACCAGATTGATATCCGCTCCGATTTTGACTATTCCTGTTCCCGGAGAGCCATTTACCTTGTACACTGATGCGTCAGGATTGGGATTAGGATGTGTGCTTATGCAAGGAGAACAAGTAGTTGCTTATGCCTCAAGACAGTTAAAGACACATGAGAAAAATTAACCCACTCATGATTTGGAGTTGGCGACAGTAGTACATGCTGTCAAGATATGGAGACATTACCTATACGGAGAGAAGTTTCAGATTAAATCAGACCATAAAAGTCTTACTTATTTATTTAATCAAAAGGAGTTGAATATGAGACAAAGAAGATGGCTGGAACTACTGAAAGACTATGATTGTGATATCCAGTATAATCCGGGGAAAGCCAATGTAGTAGTGGATGCGTTGAGCAGAAAGGCAGTGATAAAATCCCAGGGAGAGATTAACACAACCGCAACAATGTGTACTATCGGAATGGTATTCAATCACGACAATGAGCAGTATGTGATAGATACAACGGATGGATCAGCCAACCAAGGGTTCATTCATCGGTTTTCCAATATGTTCGCTGCATTGAAGATTATACCGGATATAATTGATGAAGTGAAGACAGCTATCAAGGCAGACCCTTACCTGAGAACGGTACAAGAAGACATCGAAAAAGGTAGAACTAACCCTGAGTTCACCTGTGAGGACAAAGATGGAAAATTTTTTGAAGTCACCACCTAGATTTAGGTCTAGGACCTTAGAAATGTGAAATCTCACCCCAAGGTAAAACTTCGATTGACTCATGACCCTTAGATTGGAATTCTGGCCCATCAGAGATTGGGTAAGCGTCAGGTTACGGTTATGGGAAGGGGTTAGGCACCCAAACCGCCCGATCGAAATCGGTATCCTATACCTTTCCTATGCTAGACTCTATTTGTTAAGCCAAACCAAACCAAGTGGTTTGATATCATTGAACCGAATCTGTATCCATCAGATTGCCTACGTATTACGGAATTATTTCAAAAATCAGGTTCACCATCGTAGTTCAGGTGTGATTAAAGTTTATGGCTGTGACTTATGCTTGTGCATGATTAAGTTTATTGTTCAAGTTGGAATTTATGCTTGAAAGGCTGAGAAAACCGTATGGATTAGGATCTGGATAGTCCATGTGGACTGATAGATAGTCCTAGTGGATCTAAGAATAACCCTATTTGGGTCAAAATATGGATAACCCTATCTGGGTTGGAATGTGGATAACCCTATGTGGGTCAAAATGTGAGTAAATATCTTAGTGGATCTATGGATAGTCCGAGTGGAGTAAAGTTTGGATAACCCCTTTTGGGTTGGAATATGGATAGATATCCTAGTGGATCTATGGATAGTTCGAGTGGACTAAGGTGTGAATAAATATATCCTAGTGGATCTATGGATAGTCCGAGTGGACTAAAATGTGGATAACCCTATTTGGGTTAAAATATGGGGGATATCCTAGTGGATCTATGGATAGTCCGAGTGGACTAAATTATGGATAACCCTATTTGGGTTAAAATATGGGGGATATCCTAGTGGATCTATGGATAGTCCAAGTGGACTAAATTGTGGATCCGAATTTGGGTTTCTCCCAAATGGCCTACGTATCCTAGGGTTTGACCTAGGAATCAGAATCCGCGTAGTTCGGGCTAGATTCAATCATTGAGTGTATTCTTTCAAGATCAGGGTGTGAAACCTAAATGCTCTATGGTTCGATTCACTTCACACCTATCTAATTCTCTGTATCCTAGAGAAAATGAGCTGAGGGGGTAGGGATCGTCTTAAAGCTGCCCTTGACCTAAAACCCTAATTTGGCATGTGTTGGGCTAGGCTTTCTGATTCTTGATTAAAATTTATCATTTTCAATTCTTACCCTTCCCATGAATGTGGGTGCCTACATGCACGTCCCCACACCTAAGATGTCTTCTAAGTGTGCATATATGGCAGTTCGACTAGGGTGTTGCAGAAATTAAGTTATTGCCAACAATAGAAAATATCATTCAAATATGGCAACAAACAACATATATCATCTCATGTATGGCAAGAAACCATGTGAATCATTATAGCAGCAAGCATGTAAGAGCATTGATCAAGATATAGCAGACAAATAAAATGACATCTCATTTATTATTTCCAATCAAATTATGCCTCAATGTGTCTCAGATGAGATTCTCTAGATCTATGGTAGAGATTTTCAGAATATTATGATTAAGATCAAATCCTCAATCTAATGGTCAGATCTCTTCAAAATAGCCAAGATCAACAGCTCAGATCTTGCATCAAGTTTAATCATAATCAGACTAAGATCCAATGGTTCAAATTCTTTTAAATCACTTCATCATGATCAGATTAGATGGCTTAAATTCTTCTAAACACAATATGAAGAAAATCTAACTGTTTAAATCATTCCTGATGACAGTCCAACCGTTCAAATTTATTCCACTTACTTCCAAAGATAATCTAACGGTTCAGATCGCTTATCATGATAATCTAACCATTCAGATACATTTACATCAATCATCAAGACAATCTGATGGTTCAAATTTCTTTAAATCACCCATGATCAAGATCCAATGGTTCATATTGCTCATAATGATAATTTTAACCTTTCAGATTGATTATAATCACTTCCAAAGATAATCTAACGGTTTAGATTCATTGAAACTGGGTGATAGGAGAGATGAGGTGTTCGGTTGCCAGTGGGATGCACACAATGTGGATCAGGTAAGATTGGTTTATGGTTGGGGTATGTTTTGGGTATGATAAGGTGAGGTGCGGGGATTGGGAGTGATAGTGAGTGGAGCAGGTCGGTGGTATGGGATTGGTAAAAGAGTGTTGCAGATATTGGTAAGGTATGTGGGAGAGATTGTGATGGTGTGTCGGTTTAAGGTGTGTGCAGGTCTAGGTTGGGTGGCTCAATCGGTGAGAGTGAAGTGAGGAAAGGCAAATCAGTTTGGGTGATTCCAGGTATTGGGGGATTAGATAAGGTGTAACAGCAGGTTTTGTAAGAGAAATAGGTGGTAGAAGGTCTAGATTTGGGGTTTATTGGAGTTGGTTTAGGTTCAGCATGTGGCGGTCTCAAGGTGAATGTGGGTGCTGAGAGAAGTGAATAGCAGATTGGTGATGGGATGAACAGGTTTTTTTAAAGAGTTTGTGAGGTGTGAGTGGGTTTTGATCTGGTGTGTGCAGCAAACAAGGAATAAAAAGAAAGCCAAAGCAAAAGGGATGGCTGGGCTTACCTTGGCCGCACCTTTTTCTTCTTCAACCTTCTTCTTCAATCTCGCTCTTCTCTCGATCTGCTCCCGTATCTCTCTCTAGTTCTCCCCCTCTCTCGTTTCAGCTGAGATCTCGCCTCTCTCTCTAGTTCTCTTCTCGGTTCTTCCCTTGTTTTTCTATTTTTTTCTTCTTCTTTTTTCATTCTTTTCTCTCTACTCAATCTCTCTCTTTCTCTTCTTCTATTCTCTCCTCCACCCTCTTCAGTCCAATTTCTCTCCCTTTTCTTTATTTTTTTCTTCTCTCCTCTCTCCCTCTCTTTCCTCTTCTTGATTCTCCTCTCTTCTCCACCGACTCCTCTTTATTTTATTCTTTTTTTTCTTTCGGTCCCACTCTCTCCTTCTCCCTTCGATTTGTTTCCTTTCTGGATCCCCTCTCTCTCTTCGGGATCTTCTCCTTTATTTTTTCTTTTTTAGGTTCTTCCTCCACCTCCTCCTTCTCCGTCTTCTCTCTTCTAGATTTTCCCTTTTCTCCTTTCTAGTCCGTCTCTCTCTAAATATTTTTTTAGAAACAAAATCCTTCCTTTCTCCCTCTCAATCTCATGGCTTACCTAAAACCAAAAAAACCTATCCCTCATATTTTCTCTCCTTCCCAATCTTTCCTTTTCTTTCCTCAATCTCAATCTCACGGCTCTCTATTTCTTACTTTGCTCTCTCGGATTTTTTTTTTCAATTTCTTTCCATAAAATATATTCCGTTGATCCCACTCTCACCACCTATATTATAATATATCAATATGTATATATAATATATATTATATGAACATATAATATGTACTATATAATATATATACATATAATATAATATATAGAAAATACGTAACTCATAATGCACATAGGCTGAAACAATTTGAACTGGATTGAGACTGGCTTGGGCTGAATTGATTGGACTGAGTTGACTGGATTTAACTGGGTTTTCTCTCTCTAACATTTCATGGGCCATTTCCGCTATCATTCCGCACGGAATTTTTCGATAGCCTTTATTCCACATTTTTTGTATCCACTTTGTAGAACATTAAAAATGAAGAATATTGGAGCTTGAATCAACTCATTTGGAAATAAAATGGCCACCCTATGAATTTTTGAAGTTTAAGTAGGCTAATTATCGATAATTTGGTTGACCATTTTACATGGGATCCTTCGGAAATTTCTACCAGAAATTCTTTACGTCCACTTTGTAGAGTACTAAAAATGGAACATAATGAAACTGAAATTGCCTGATTTGGATATGGGATGATCAAAATATGAATTTTTGAAGATTAAATGACCATTTCCATATGTAATTTTGCATAGAACCCTCCGAAGACTTCTACCCGAGATTTTCCACGTCCACTTTGTAGGACATCACAAATGAAGAACAATGGCTTTGGAATCGTCTGAATCCGACGTAGAACAGAAACGATATGAAGCTTTGAAGTTCTAACGATAACTTTGCATGCAAGCTTGCATGGGACCCACTGGTGACTTCTACCCGAGATTTTTTACGTCCACTTTATAGAACATCATGAATGCAGAATAATGGTCTTGGAATCATCTGAATCCGATGTAGAACGGAAAAGATATGAAGCTTTGAAGTTCTAACGATAATTTTGCATGAAAGCTTGCATGGGACCCACTGGTGACTTCTACCCGGGATTTTTTACGTCCACTTTGTAGAACATCATGAATGAAGAATAATGGTCTTAGAATCATCTGAATCCGATATCGGATGATCAAGATATAATGATTTGAAATTCAAACCATCCGAATTAAGATAATTTGCATGAAGGCCCCTGGGATTATTATTATTTATAATAATTTCAGAAACCTCCCTTATATGTATCATCCGACTAAAATGGTCATATCTTCTTCGTTTGATATCAGAATTAAGCGATTCTAGTATCATTTCAAAGATAATTCCATGACCTATGCAACCATGCAGATTATAGCCTGTGACCTTATTGTGGGGCCTATCGAAAACTACCTCGAGGTCGTAGTCAAAACCCAAATTTTTACTTATCTTTCTTCCTTTGCTGTCCACACACTAGTAGGACTTTGATCAGTTGGAAATGGCAAAAATGGGGTGCTTACAGATGCCCCTCTTTAGCCGAGATTGTTACCAATTGAAGGCTGAAGATAAAAGAACCACATTTTTGGGATATGAGTGAGATTGCTTATTGGGCTGCACTTAGGGATATTTGTCCTAAACTGCTGTGAAGACATGGGAAAAAAAATCAATCTTCTTGAAATTTTCAATTTGGATTTATCCTCATTTTTAAAATTGAATTTTCATATAGTTAAAGTTGTCTACCCTCATTACACTCAAACTGGGATCTGGGAAGTTTTCACTTTCAGATCCCATCCACTCATGCCAGTGGAGGGTATGAAGACTGGAGTCGCCACCTAGATATGGTCTAGGACCTATAAATGATGTCCCTCAACGGAGGAACACTAATGACTCGCGCAAATGGAACGGCCATCTTGTCTCACCAAAGGCGGGTAAGTGCCAAATTACGAATTGGGAAGGTGTTAGGCACCCAACTCGCCCGGTTAAACCGGTCTCCCTAAATCCTATCCTTTCCTATAGTTTATGAATGCTTGGGGCTGTCTAAATACATTACAAGATAAAAGGGGGAATCCTAAGTTAATTTTTAATTCTTTGCTAACTAAGCATGGCATAAGCTGAAATTAAACAATTATAAACAAGAAAATAATTGCAAAATGAATCAAAGAATTTAAAGAATAGTTTAATCATACTTCAAAGAAAAGAAAAAAAATGATATATAACATATGACCGAGGTCTGGGAAAATCCCGGGCCGCCTACGTATCCCTGTGCGGTGGGAATCAGGCCAAACATAGTTCGGGCGGGTGTGTACGTACCAAGTGTGTGCAAGAGAAGAGGGACGCTTCCAAAATGTTGGAACACATCCCAAGCGATGGATGCTCCCATAATCATGGAATACATCCAATGGTGAGAGATGTCCCCACAACAGTGGGACCCATCTCAGTGTTGAGGTACTCCCTATCACAAGGAAGTCCCCTCGGTGAGGTAATCCCATAATACATGGAACTTACCTCAATTTGAGTGTGTGTGTGTGAAAATGATGCTCCCAAAATATTGGAACACATCCGAAGGATGAGATGTTCCCACAACGGTGGAACCCATCTCGGTGTCAGGTATTCCCTTCCACGGGAAATCCCTTGGCGAGGTAATCCCATAATACATGGAACTTACCTCAATTTGACCGAGCGTGGAGCGACCAAACTCCCCCGCAGCCTACGTATCCCTCGAGACCTCTGTCTCTCCAGAATCAGGTCAAGCGTAGTTCCCATGGATTGACGAGCCATGGACACACGTGGCAACACTCAGGAAAGGCCAAATGCATCAGCTCCCCACACACGGGGTACACTAAATCTCACTCATATCCCACATTCGGGATGCCCAGGTGGACCGTCCATCAGACCACCAATCTTATGCGTACATCTACCCAATCGCACATCTTTCATTACTATACATTTTTGATACAACGACTTCCCACACTCTTGGATCCAATCCTAGGGTTGGGTGGGCTCATTCTAAATGGGCCCATAATAGGTCAAACTCATTGGAGTCCCCTAGCCAATCACATTGCGGGGATATGGCATCTTAACATGCATCTATTATAAAATGGATGTTCAAATGGGATACATCACTTGGGGAGGGTGGTGTTTTGCAATATGAATTTAACAAAGTTAAGCATGCAAAGAGATATACATTAATTCACTTGATCTAGATATGAGTGAAATCATTTAATCATAGAATTAAAGTGCCTCTCACAATAAAATATTTCATGCACCACATCAGATTTCTAAGTCAGCATATTATGATACCCTTTAAACATGGACACTTTGAAAGGTAATTAAAATATAGTAAGCATGGGCAGACTTAACTAGATGAAAGTAGTGGTAAGCATGTAGATATGACATGATACTGAAACGGCCTTTAAGCATGTGATAGAAATAGCTTCAATATGACCAAACCAGCCAAGAATGTTGGATCAAACCCAATAAGACCATAAAAAATAAACTAAATTCAGCTAAACCAAACTAGATTTGGCTATATGTAACTGAACCAGACATAAGCCCAACTCTAACCTAGACTGAACCCATTCGAACCAAACTAGATCCTCAAGACTAAACCTATTAATTTGAACCGATTTAGAACCAAACTTCCTAAATCAAACCCAAACCTTACTAGACCAAACCAAACTGGACCAGACCAACATGTACCTAAACCTAGATTAACTTAAACTAACATAGCCTAAACAAACCAATCCAAACCCACATGAACCAACCTGAACCAGAATCTGGGCTGGCATGAATCAGCCCAGAACCAAATAAAAAACAGAATCTAAACACAGAACCTAGTCTGGCCCGAACCAGCCCAGAACAAACTAAACCATGCTTGAAAACAAGAATTTGGGTTGACCTAAACCAGCCCTGTATAACCCAAATCAGACCGAACCATAAGCCCAACTCTAGCCTAACTGAACCGACCTAAGCATACATGGAACCCCCATCTAACCTAGGTCCAATCAAATAAAAGAAATCAAACCAGTCTCAATCAAACAAACACAAACCCAAACCAAACTAAACCCATAGACCGCACTAGCCAATTCAAGTTGACACTCAAGCAATCAAAAGAAAACCAAATCTGGTCCTAACCCAAACCTGGACCAACTTATCTTAAACCCATATCTTATAGACTCAACAAACCTAAACTGAACCAACCCAAACCCCTACCTAAATTAACCCAACAAACAATTTTTCACCTAGGCCAAGAGATCCTAACCAAGACCCACTTGGACCAGACCAGACTAGGCTTCACTAACCAAGCCTGAACCAAATGGGTCTACAATAAACCCAACTCAAGCCAGAGTAGAATGCATTTTAAACGGGTTCAAAAAAAAAAAAAAAAAAAAAAGGGGGGTTCCTTCACGCGGCGGTGGCCGAGCTGCGCCGCCCTCTTCTTCTTCTCCTCTCTGCTGTTCTTCTTTTTTTTTTTTTTTTTTTCGGCAGCCAGCCTATGGTGCTGCCTTCCTTCCTCTACGGCAGCGGCGGCAGTGCCGCTGTTTCTTCTCCTGCTCTCTCTCTTTTCTCTTTCCTCTCAGCTTCTCCTGCTCTCTCTCCCTGCTATTCTGTCTCCTTCCTTCTCCTTTTTTCTTCTTCCTTCTTCTCCCTCTTCTCCTCCTTTCTTCTTTCTTCTTCCTCCTCCTTCTTTCTTCTTCTTTCTTCTTCCTTCTTCTTCTCCCTTCTTTCCTATTTTTTTTTCTTCTGGAGCAGCAGCAGAACTGCTCCTTCTCTCGACGGCGGCGGCTCTGCTGCCGCTGCTTCTTCTCCTTTTCCCCCCCTCTCTCTTTCTTCTCCCTTCGCTCCTTTCTTCTCCCTTCTTTCTTCCTTCTTCTTCCTCCTTCTCCTCCTCTCTTCTTTCTTCTTTCTCTCTGTTTTTTTTTCTGTTGTTTTTTTTTCTTCGTTTTCTCCTCTCCCCTTTCCGAGCAGCCGCTAGCTGCTCCTTATATTCACAAGAAGGGGGGTGGGGATTGAGGCCGGAAAACCTGGCTGGTTTTGGGGCAGAATTCGGGGAGGAGGGGTGAGGTGTCGACCTCACCCTCTTCCCCTGCAACTCTCCCTCACCGTCTCTCCTCTTTCTCCGCTTCTCTCTTCTGTTTTCCTCTTTTTTTTTTCTTTTTTTTTTTTTTTTTGCTTTTTGCTTTCCTTTTTTTTTTTTTTTTTTTTCTTTTAAGCTCTGATCCCCTTTTTTGGGGATCAGACGGATTTGCAGATTTTTTTTATTTTTTTTGCTTTTTTGCTTTTTGCTTTTTGCTTTTTTTTTTTTTTTCTTTTAAGCTCTGATCCCCTTTTTTGGGGATCAAACGGATTTGCCGATTTTATTTTTTTAACACTAATTAATAACATCTGATTTCCCATTAAAAAAAATTATTTTTTAAGGGTAATGGCAAAACTAGGGTGCTGACAACTGCCTACGTATTCTAAGGGTGTCCTAGAAATCAAGCCCAGAACGTAGTTCGACTGGCAAGAAGGTTTGCTCTTCTTGTATGAAGCTAGGCTGTGAATACAAGGCTCATTTGTAGGCTGAGAACCTCTTCATGCTGAGGTGGAACTCATGATGCAAGGTATGTGCAGGCTTGAACCCGGCTTGATCCATTTGTAGGTTGATAAACCTCTTCTTGTATGAAGCTAGGCTGTGAATACAAGGCTCATTTGTCGGCTGGGAACCTCTTCTTGCTGAGGTGGAACTCAATGCAAGGTATGTGCGGGTTTGGACCTGGCTTGATCCATTTGTAGGCTGATAAACCTCTTCTTGTATGAAGCTAGGTTGTGAATACAAGGCTCATTTGTAGGCTGAGAACCTCTTCTTGCTGAGGTGGAACTCAATGCAAGGTATGTGCGGGCTCGGACCCGGCTTGATCCATTTGTAGGCTGATAAACCTCTTCTTGTATGGAGCTAGGCTATGAATACAAGGCTCATTTGTAGGCTGGGAACCTCTTCTTGCTGAGGTGGAACTCAATGCAAGGTATGTGCGGGCTTGGACCCGGCTTGATCCATTTGTAGGCTGATAAACCTCTTCTTGTATGAAGCTAGGCTGTGAATACAAGGCTAATTGCATGAGCTTGAGCTCGGCTTTGATTTGTCTGGATGTAAGACTTCATGTGATTTCTTTGATTGAACTAAGACTCTTTTGATTGAGATTCTGATATTGTTTTTTCTGAATAAGTCAGGGCTCTGCATTTGATTCCCTTGTGGGCTGAGATTGACTTGATCTTTGAATGAGTTAGGGCTCTACATTTGATTCACTAATAGGCTGAGATTGATTTGAATTTTGGATGAGCTAGGGCTCTGCATTTGATTCACTAATGAGTAAGAACTCAGAAGGTCACTTTTAGGGTGAGGAATTTGCTATTGATTCTGAAATGAGCAAGAACTCAGAAGGTCACTTATAGGGTGAGGAATTTGCTATTGATTCTGAAATGAGCAAGAACTCAGAAGGTATAGGGTGATACTGAATGACTCATCTTGGCAGTTCCTACCAGCTTTGGACCTTCGGGATTGAAAATAGGAATATCCTTCTTGGAAGCTCTATGGCTATGAACCTTTAGGATGCTTGAAAGTGACCCATACAGGAAAGTTTTGTTGACTTTGAACCTTTAGGGTTGAAATCTGACCCATCTTGGAAGTCTCTTGACTTTGAACCTATAGAGTGATGGACATATTTGAAATGATAGTGAATTCCTTGGCAGTTTTCTAAGTTTTTTTGCTCCTGCTTTATTGGTGAAGGCACAAAACATGACATCAATGGAAATGGTGTCATGGACTTCGCTGGCATGATACCTAGATTTGAAATTTGCCAATTATGACATGGTACTGAAAGTTTGACTCAATTTCAGCACGGTAGTGATGACTTGGTTGCTCCTTTGGAAGGGTTCCATGTAATTTGAAAGTGTTGATTTTCTTCAACCAACATTGATGTTGTTGGATTTTAAATTGAAAGAAACTCTAGCGAGGATTTTGGACAAGAAATGAGGGGAGCTTGACAGTCTCTAACCAAAGTGATTTTATTGATTGACCTTGGTGTTAAACTGTCGAGGGGCATCTGATCAACTAAGTTCTTTGACTGTGTATTATGGTAGACCAAATTGGTAGAATAGCCAAGCGGCGATAAAATGTGACATGGGTTTGACCCTTGATCTAGGCTCATGAAAAACTCAGGGCTTTGCAACATTGTTGTGCCAATTTTAAAAGATGAATGAACCATGGCCCCAAAGTAGGCACGAGGAGCAAAGGATTCGAAGTGTTCCTTCAAAGAATTTGGTAACCAAATCCTAACAGGTGAGCGACCACATTGGATTTTCTTCATCAACATGATTGGGAGAACTGAGAAATTGGCAAAAACCAACTTGGACGGACCTACTTCTATTGACTAGGAAAGTCAGTGACTTCAGACTAGACAATGGATCGTAGATGTAATGCTCATGATCAAGTTTAATTCCTCTGCATAGGGTATATCTATGCCCCAGTGTCTGCATGTTGTGACAGACCACTACTGTAGTGTGCTACGGCACAGGCAATCTAACAGAGTTAGAACTAGGTTGAATCTGGATTGCATCCAGAATTTGACCATGCTTCCAAGGTCAGGGGAAGATTGATAGATTGATTGTAGAAAGTGACTTCTTTGATAAACCCTTCCTGAATCTTGAAAAATGAAAGAACTGATGATTTGAATGAATTTGGCTACATCCGTAACCAGGCCATGAGAATTTGCTCTCTCCCTAACATGACCAACAAGATTTGAAGATAGAATTCTGTTGAAAGGCAATGCTATGGAGCCCAACAGATGATGGTTTGTTCAACTCCTCCGAATATGATTCACTGGAGAGCAAAAGAGAGGTTCCATATGAAGGGTAGACTGGGTATGACACTTGTCTACATGAACCATTGGATTTTTCTATGAAGGGCCAATGAGGGCAATGCTTTAGGGTTGCATCAGGTCGCCTATCCCCACTAAGGTATTATGGGTTGCCCATTAAGGTTTCTCGGGTTGCCTTTCCCTGCTGAGGTTTCTTTTATTCCTTTTATTTTTTTGCGAACCCCATCTTGGGTTGAATAAAGAGTCCTGTTATGGTGAGGATATTGCCAAAATTATGGTCTTATCCAATGGTCTGAACCCTTAGGGAAAATCTAAATGGCACGACTTTCATGACAAATGGGTAGCCTTGCCCCACTGTTTAAGTTGACACCTACACGCATTGATAAGCGGGCAGCTATTTGAATCATCACTAAAAGCGACCTTAGGGAAATGCAGTCCCACACCAAAATTAAAAATGGCGCCGAATTATGTTTTCCTTTCTTGGAAATGTTCAGATGGAACACGTGTCTCAACAAGCTACATCGAGATGTCGAATCAGTCACGATCATATCTGGGCCTGAAACCTTTAAGTTTGTTGAAAAGTATTGATGTTGAAGGTCCAAGAGGACTGATGTGAAACTATCCACATGGGTCTACCATTGGGAGAGTGTTTGGTTGTTTATGTAGAATGAGTTTATCTTACCGAGAAGATCCCATTTTATTGGCTTAAGGAATAAAGGGCTTATAGGAACCTTGGGAAGCCGTCGGATGTAATGAACGACAGATGAGAGTTCCAGCCAGATTCATGAATTTGTACATAAAATGACGACATGATCACGGGATACAATGCCATAAAAACTGATAATCAAAAGAAGGGCTTGTGATAGAGACTCCTTGGAAGGCCATCAGATTGATGGACGGGAGAGAGAGTCTAATGCCGATGAGAAATCTTTCTCTGATGATGAAGAATTGATGAGATCATCTCCTGTAAAGGTGGGATGTAATTGGCCAAAATCAAAAGTCCGGTCCAACATGCTGTGAATCTCGACGAACGATCGAGCTTGCTATCAGGCTTTGATTGGAACTACCATCTTCTTGAAGTGAGAGGGACAATTGGCTTACTGTCAAGCTCCAATGCCATTCAACATCTTGCTATTTTCTTCTTCTTCTTTTTTTTTTTTTTTTTTTTTTTTAAGTGGAGGCCACATAATGCAGTGCTTCGCTTGACCACAAAGTTGAATCATGACTTTCAATATTGGATTGGAATCTTCTTCTTCCAAACATTTTCAATGAGATAGAACATCTTTGCCCCAGTTAATACTCTGATCTTCTGTAAACTTTATGAGCATTTGTGACTACTCATCTAGATCTGATTTTATCTGAATGGTAAATCCGTATGCTATCCTCTGGAAGTTAATCATCACCTTCTATCTGATGTGACTGCCTTCCCATTATTGATGTAGATAAAACATAGGATTGAATTTTTTTAATTTTTTTTTTTGGTATTCCAATGACCTCATTCTTTGATTTTGAGATTGATCATTCATCATGTATCTCTTGCTTGCAGATGATGTACTTTGTAAGAACTTTGGTATTTCCATCTTTTTGGTGGCACATCTGTCCTCCACTCATTTGTACTGATTGGCTGACCTGTTGATATGATCTGTTATTATGTAATGTTTTCCTTGGAATCTTTTCACAGATAGAACAAATGGCAGCTTCTCCAATACATGTTTCTTGAGACTACTCTTGTGTCTCCCTATTGATCATTTAAAGCTTTCCCAGACGGGTTGGACCTTTCTTTCTCAAGAGGCCAAGTGGCATAGAAGTTCAGGAGATGGCTCATCATTTCAATCATCTTCAGAGTCAGAATTGACTGCGCACGTAGAATATGAAGATGTATGAAACTGGGAGGAAATGTATGGAAGAGACAAGGCACAGAGTTTGAAATCCCAAACGGGTGATTTTTTTTACTTACAAGGCAGATTGGACAAGCATATCAATCTTGGACCTAGACATGGATGACCTATCGAATATCGATAATAGAAAGTTGAAACAACTAGTTCGTCCAAGCGGCTCCAGTTGGGCATAACGCCTTCGACGACCACCTTCAGTCGTTGCGGGAATAAGTCTTCCTTCAGATCTCTAATATCAGGACTCATCATGCCCCTCTATCAATAGGTGCAAGATACCTACCTTTTAGGGTTTCATACAATTCTTACCTCTTTTTTTTTCAGTTTAGGATCCATTCATGACCAGACTATTGTTTTTTAAGCTCAAGGTTACTCTGGTTCAAGCCCGAGTTTGGGGTTCAATGGATTTATCAATGGACCACTTCTAACTGAATTCAAAATCATTTTGGCTTATGCCCCAGCTTGGGGAGCAAGGGGTATCGCCATTGCACTACACCATTTTGAGTCCAAGATTAGACCAGTTTATGCCTCGGCTTAGGAATTTAATGGATTTCATCATTAGACCACTCTCAGTTTGGGTCCAAGGTCAATTTGGTTCATGCCCCAGTTTATAATGGCTTTCCTCATTGGACCACACTCAATTTGGGTCCAAAGTCAATCTGGTTTATGACCAGCTTAGGGCTCATGACTTTCCTCATTGAACCATACCCAATTTAGGCCCAAGGTCAATCCGGTTCATGCCTTAGTTTGGGGGTCATTGGCTTTCCTCATCAGACCGCACTCAATTTGGGTCTAAGTTCAATCTGGTTCATGCCCCAGTTTATGGGTTAAGGGTTTCATCATTGGACCATTCTGGTTCTTATCCTAGCTTGGGGCACATTGGATCTCATCTTTGGTCTACCCTACTGCTTGGGAAAATTCCATTCCTCTCTTTGAATAATAAGAAATATGAGGGCAACTCTTTGGATTCTAGCATTTCCCTGGCCAATGGGACAGAAATGCTCGAGATGGGATAGCACTATCATAGCTGAAGGTTCATGATTTCCTGATGACTCTAGAATCTAGAATTGATCTTTATTGACAAGCAATGGGGAATGCTCCTCGTTCACCGTTCTTGACAAGCTATCATAACTTGTAGCACTGGGCTATGATAGACATGGATCGGGTTCTAATTGATAGAGCCAGAGAATGATTTTGAATCGGTCTCCGATTGATAGAGACAAGATTGACTTTGAATTGGTCTCTGATTGATAGAGATAGAGTTGACTTTGAATTGGTCTCTGATTGATAGAGACAGAGTTGACTTTGAGATATCAAGATTGACTTTGAATTGATCTCTGATTGATAGAGATCAGGATTGATTTTGAATTGGTCTCTGATTGATAGAGATCAAGATTGATTTTGAATTGGTCTCTGATTGATAGAGATCAAGATTGATTTTGAATTGGTCTTTGATTGATAGAGATCAAGATTGACAGTTGTGGACTGGGCTCTAATTGCTAGAGGCAAAGATTGCTTGAGTTGGGCTCCGATTGATAGAGGCCAAGAATGACAATCATGGATTGGACTCTAATTGATAGAGATGATGGATTGATTGAGTTGAAATGATTGAAATTCTCTTCGATTCCTTCATGAAATGGAACATGGACCAGAGGTAATGGTTGAACAGGCCTAGAGGCTAACTCATGCTCACATTGAGTTCATATGAATGGAACATTTCTTAGGTCCAACATAAATCGGAACCTGAACCGGAGTTGACAGTTAGACAAGCCTAGGGGCTAATTAAATTCAAATGAATGAAACTCTTCTTAGTTCCAACATGAATCAGAACTTGAACCATAGTTGATGGTTGGATAAGCCTAGTGGCTAAATGAATTCAGATGAATGTGACTTCTTAATTCCAACATGAATCAGAACCTAAATCAAATTACTGGTTGGACAGGCCTAGTGGTTAAATGAATTCAGATGAATGAAACTCTTCTTAGTTCCAACATGAATCAGAATCCTAACCAAAATTGATGGTTGGACAGGCCTGGTGGCTAATTGAATTCGGATGAATAGAACCTTTCCTAGTTTTGTCATGGATCAGAACCCTAACCAAAGTTGATGGTTGGATAAGCCTAGTGGTTAATTGAATTCAGATGAATGGAACTTTTCCTAGTTCCGATATGAATCAGAACCCTAACCAAAGTTGATGGCTGGATAATGGAAGTCTTCTTAGTTCCAACATGAATCAGAACCCTAACCAAAGTTGATGGTTGGATAAGCCTAGTGGCTAATTAAATTCAGATGAATGGAAATTTTTCTAGTTTCGATATGAATGAGAACCTAAACAGGAGGTGAAGGGTGAAAAATCCTAGGGGCCGAATGCCTTCTTCATTTTAGCATGATCTGGGAGTGATGATTGAACCTGCCTAAAGGTTAAACCCTTCTTTAATTCTGAGATGAACCAGAAATGGTGGTTGAATCTAGGGCTGAATATTTCTTTGATTCTGAGATGAACTGGATGTGATTGAATCTGCCTAGAGGCTGAATCTTTCCTTAGTTCTGGATGAACCGAAATGATGATTGGACCTGCCTTGGGGCTGAATCTTTCCTTCAGTTCTGAGATGAACCAGAAATGGTGATTGAATCTGGGGCTGAATATTTCTTTGATACTGAGATGAACTGAATGTGATTGAATCTACCTAGGGGCTGAATCTTTCCTTAATTCTGGATGAACCGAAATGATGATTGGACCTGCCTAGGGGCTGAACCTTTCCTTAATTCAAAGGTGAATAGGGAACAATGATTGGATTTGCCTAGGGGCTGAATCTTTCCTTAATTTAAAGGTACATTGAGAACTATGATTGGATTTGCCTAGGGACTAAATCTTTCCTTAATTCAAAGGTGAATAGGGAATATTGATTGGATTTACGTAGGGGCTGAATCTTTCCTTAATTCAGAGATGAATTGAGAACAGTGATTGGATTTGCCTAGGGGCTGAATCTTTCCTTAATTCAGAGATGAATCGGGAACTATGATTGGATTTTCCTAGGGGCTGAATCTTTCCTTCTTTCTTATAAAATTTGATGTTCAATCAAGATCTAGATTCATGACTTCCATTGATTCATTTAGAAAGATAATATGGATGGAGATCAAGACAATTCCCTAATTGTAGGGGCCTCTCACCCTACAAAGTTGGATATAGTTGCAGTTTGATTCTCTTTTCCAAAGGCATTGAAATCCAATGGAGGAATATTGAGATTCTAGACATCTAGAGGAGTAGAAGTCACATGCACAATCAAGGATGACTCAACCAAACAAGAGTTAGATCCCTCATAAGGGCGATTGGGTAAACATTATCCAAGTCAATTTAATTGAAATTGATTAAGCTATGTGTTCAGTCTTGGGACCTCATGATTCCAAAATGGATAATCAGTGGTACCAAGGTCTGGCCAATTGGATTATCGAATTCGATGAAATTGAAATGGATATATTAATCCGTCGTCCTTATTAGGGATGGTTAGCAAAAGCTGTTCATAGATGAACAAACTAGTAAATTTCTTCTTGACCAGGGTATCTAAGTCTTTACAGGGATTTTCTGCTCGTTTTTTGAAATTGACGTGTTAACAATGAGAGATTCGACACATCGAGCTTACTTAATGGAGGGTGTATAGTGACCGTCTACTATGATGTAGAACAGGTGTATACATACCTCATACTCCCAATGGGTAAGAGTTCAAGATGCTCATCGTGTAGATTCTAACATGTTGACCAATCGAGGACAAAAACGGGCAGAACTTCGACGTCTCGAACATAGATGTCATGGTTAAGCAGACTTTACTGGGTCGGTTCAGGGATGAACCAAAAATAACAAACATTGGGCTATAATCTGGGTTAGGACAGAAAAGGCCACCTTGACAAGGATGGGGTAACCTATCACCGAATACTCGATGAATAATGGGCCCCCAGTCCCTTTATATACTATGTTGCAAGGATCCAAGTGACGTGGAGTAGCATAACGCATTCCCAGGCGGACCCAAGAAACGCTCATTAGAGGCTGCTCGCCGGTCATGGTCTCACAAAGTACAGGCCAAGGCTGTGTGTTTCGCCTAGCGGGCTGCCCCATATGCATGGGACCCGGTTCGGCTACTCGCACGAATGTGTGACTGAACCCATTCCCCCCAAAGCAATATTATACAAGCATAAATATAGTATCTTAAAATCTAGCATCCAATTCACACAAGGAAAGTTTTCATTGAGGAGTTTGACGTTTATATCCCCAGTGGAGTCGCCACTGTGAGGACAAAGATGAAAAATCTTTTGAAGTCACCACCTAGATTTAGGTCTAGGACCTTAGAAATGTGAAATCTCACCCCAAGGTAAGACTTCGATTGACTCATGACCCTTAGATTGGAATTCTGGTCCATCAGAGATTGGGTAAGCGTCAGGTTACGGTTATGGGAAGGGGTTAGGCACCCAAACCGCCCGATCGAAATCGGTCTCCTATACCTTTCCTATGCTAGACTCTATTTGTTAAGACAAACCAAACCAAGTGGTTTGATATCATTGAATCGAATCTGTATCCATCAGATTGCCTACGTATTACAGAATTATTCCAAAAATCAGGTTCACCATCGTAGTTCGGTGTGATTAAAGTTTATGGCTGTGATTTATGCTTGTGCATGATTAAGTTTATTGTTCAAGTTAAAATTTATGCTTGAAAGGCTGAGAAAACCCTATGGGTTAGGATCTGGATAGTCCATGTGGACTGATAGATAGTCCTAGTGGATCTAAGAATAACCCTATTTGGGTCAAAATATAGATAACCCTATCTGGGTTGGAATGTGGATAACCCCATGTGGGTCAAAATGTGGGTAAATATCCTAGTGGATCTATGGATAGTCCGAGTGGACTAAAGTTTGGATAACCCCTTTTGGGTTGGAATATGGATAGATATCCTAGTGGATCTATGGATAGTCCGAGTGGACTAAGGTGTGAATAAATATATCCTAGTGGATCTATGGATAGTCCGAGTGGACTAAAATATGGATAACCCTATTTGGGTTAAAATATGGGGGATATCCTAGTGGATCTATGGATAGTCCGAGTGAACTAAATTATGGATAACCCTATTTGGGTTAAAATATGGGGGATATCCTAGTGGATCTATGGATAGTCCGAGTGGACTAAATTGTGGATCCGAATTTGGGTTTCTCCCAAATGGCCTACGTATCCTAGGGTTTGACCTAGGAATCAGAATCCACGTAGTTCGGGCAGGATTCAATCATTGAGTGTATTCTTTCAAGATCAGGGTGTGAAACCTAAATGTTCTATGGTTCGATTCACTTCACACCTATCTAATTCTCTGTATCCTAGAGAAAATGAGCTGAGGGGGTAGGGATCGTCTTAAAGCTACCCTTGACCTAAAACCCTAATTTAGCATGTGTTGGGCTAGGCTTTCTGATTCTTGATTAAAATTTATCATTTTCAATTCTTACCCTTCCCATGAATGTGGGTGCCTACATGCACGTCCCCACACCTAATATGTCTTCTAGGTGTGCATATATGGCAGTTCGACTAAGGTGTTACAGAAATTAAGTTATTACCAACAATAGAAAATATCATTCAAATATGGCAACAAACAATATATATCATCTCATGTATGGCAAGAAAGCATGTGAATCATTATAGCAGCAAGCATGTAAGAGCATTGATCAAGATATAGCAGACAAATAAAATGACATCTCATTTATTATTTCCAATCAAATTATGCCTCAATGTGTCTCAGATGAGATTCTCTAGATCTATGGTAGAGATTTTCAGAATATTATGATTAAGATCAAATCCTCAATCTAATGGTCAGATCTCTTCAAAATAGCCAAGATCAACGGCTCAGATCTTGCATCAAGTTTAATCATAATCAGGCTAAGATCCAATGGTTCAAATTCTTTTAAATCACTTCATCATGATCAGATTAGATGGCTTAAATTCTTCTAAAATACAATATGAAGAAAATTTAACTGTTTAAATCATTCCTGATGACAATCCAACCGTTCAAATTTATTCCACTTACTTCCAAAGACAATCTAATGGTTCAGATCGCTTATCATGATAATCTAACCGTTCAGATTCATTTACATCAATCATCAAGACAATCTGATGGTTCAAATTTCTTTAAATCACCCATGATCAAGATCCAATGGTTCATATTGCTCATAATGATAATTTTAACCTTTCAGATTGATTATAATCACTTCCAAAGATAATCTAACGGTTTAGATTCATTGAAACTACTCCAATGGCCAATATTCATTATCGTATGATCAAAAATAAAATTATCATCCAAGGATCAAATTTATCACCACAAAATCCAAAATCAATAGCCATAGTCAACGCCATAAAAATTCTCAATCATATGGTTCAATTTTAATCATATTATTCCAAACATATGATCCGATCAATCCATCAAAATTCCATATGATCGGATCAATTTCAATTTCATCACAATCGAGCGGACCAATTTCAATTTCATAAAAAATTCCACATATGGTCGGATCAATTCATAAAAATTTCAGTCATGGCTAAAATGATGATCAAGTTAATCACATGAAACTTATATGATGGACCAATTTCATAAAAACTCCAAACAAGTGGTCGGACCCATTATCACTACAAAATATTTCATGATCAAAACTATTATCATCATATAAAATTTCATGATCAAATGGCTGAAATTCAAGCACCTAAAAAATCCCTGTAGTGGATCAAATTAAATTCATGCCGGTGACTAAAATTTAATTAAGATACATACAATGGCTTACATGGGATCAAGGGTTGTGATGGAATCATGGGCAAGACTGGTTTGTGCAGTGGAACTGGGTGATAGGAGAGATGAGGTGTTCGGTTGCCAGTGGGATGCACACAATGTGGATCAGGTAAGATTGGTTTATGGTTGGGGTTTGTTTTGGGTATGATAAGGTGAGGTGCAGGGATTGGGAGTGATAGTGAGTGGAGCAGGTCGGTGGTATGGGATTGGTAAAGAGTGTTGCAGATATTGGTAAGGTATGTGGGAGAGATTGTGATGGTGTGTCGGTTTAAGGTGTGTGCAGGTCTAGGTTGGGTGGCTCAATCGGTGAGAGTGAAGTGAGGAAAGGAAAATCAGTTTGGGTGATTCCAGGTATTGGGGGATTAGATAAGGTGTAACAGCAGGTTTTGTAAGAGAAATAGGTGGGAGAAGGTCTAGATTTGGGGTTTATTGGAGTTGGTTTAGGTTCAGCATGTGGCGGTCTCAAGGTGAATGTGGGTGCTGAGAGAAGTGAATAGCAGATTGGTGATGGGATGAACAGGTTTTTTAAAGAGTTTGTGAGGTGTGAGTGGGTTTTGATCTGGTGTGTGCAGCAAACAAGGAATAAAAAGAAAGCCAAAGCAAAAGGGATGGCTGGGCTTACCTTGGCCGCACCTTTTTCTTCTTCAACCTTCTTCTTCAATCTCGCTCTTCTCTTGATCTGCTCCCGTATCTCTCTCTAGTTCTCCCCCTCTCTCGTTTCAGCTCAGATCTCGCCTCTCTCTCTCTAGTTCTCTTCTCGGTTCTTCCCTTGTTTTTCTATTTTTTTTCTTCTTTTTTCATTCTTTTCTCTCCACTCATTCTCTCTCTTTCTCATTGTGAGGATAGTGATGTCCACCCACGCTGAATGGACGGTGAAATGATTTGGAGTCGCCACCTAGATTAAGGTCTATGACCTAAAATGTAGCCTCATCCTAAGAAAAGAGTTCTATTGACTCATGACCCAATGTATCGGCTTTGGTCCAACAGAGAACGGGCAAGCGTTCAAAGTACAGTTTGGAAAGGTGTTAGGCACCCAAAACTGTCCGATCCAAAAATCGGCCTCCTATGTGACTCTACTTTTCCTTAGACTCTATGGTTCTGATTGTTCATGGTCGATGGATGATGACTAGGGCTCATGGGGGATCCTATGCCAAGTTGCTGAGTTCTTCTAGCTTAAGTTCAGCCAAACATGTTCTCAAAGTAAGAAAATAAATAAAATAATATACAATGAACCGAACCAAAGATGGTTCGGTGATGGACTGAATCTGAGATGTCCAAAACGTTTCAAATTGCCTACGTATTCCAATCCTGGAAATCAAGTCCAAAAACGTAGTTCGAAACAGAAAGTGATTAAGGTTTATGGATGTGGATTATGATTAAGCTTTCTTAGATTCAATTTATTCAATTTGAAGTTTATGCTTGATGATGATTGAGATTGAATCTAGAGATAGCCTAAATGGATCGAAGTGAACGAGGATATGGATACGGATATGGATATGGATATGGGGAACCTAAGGATACTAAGATGGGGGTACCGTACTTGGAGAGTCCTCCAAGTTTCCTACGTATTCCAGAGGTCCTGGAAATCAGGTACAACGTAGTTCGTTTCATGGGTTGTACTCTCAGGGAGTAAAGTGTGGCTCTCAGGGAGTTAGATTTGTACACTCAGGGAGTAGGGTGTGGCTCTCAGGGAGTAGGGTGTGGCTCTCAGGGAGTAGGGTGTGGCTCTTAGGGAGTAGGGTTTGTACTCTCAGGGAGTAAGGTTTGTACTCTCAGGGAGTAAGGATTTGTACTCTCAGGGAGTAAGGTTGTACTCTCAGGGAGTAAGGTAAGTACTCTCAGGGAGTGATGTTTGTACTCTCAGGGAGTAAGGCTTGTACTCTCAGGGAGTAAGATTTGTACTCTCAGGGAGTAAGGTTTGTACTCTCAGGGAGTAAGGTTTGTACTCTCAGGGAGTAAGGTTTGTACTCTCAGGGAGTGATGTTTGTACTCTCAGGGAGTAAGGTTTGTACTCTCAGGGAGTGATGTTATACTCTTAGGGAGTAAGGTTGTACTCTCAGGGAGTTGGGTTGTACTCTCAGGGAGTTAGGTTTGTACTCTCAGGGAGTAAGGTTGTACTCTCAGGGAGTAGGGTTTGTACTCTCAGGGAGTAGGGTTTGTACTCTCAGGGAGTAAGGATTGTACTCTCAGGGAGTGATGTTTGTACTCTCAGGGAGTAAGGTTTGTACTCTCAGGGAGTAAGGTTTGTACTTTCAGGGAGTAAGGTTTGTACTCTCAGGGAGTAAGGTTTGTACTCTCAGGGAGTAGGGTTTGTACTCTCAGGGAGTAAGGATTTGTACTCTCAGGGAGTAAGGATTTGTACTCTCAGGGAGTAAGGATTTGTACTCTCAGGGAGTAAGGATTTGTACTCTCAGGGAGTGATGTATGAGGGCACATTGATTGATGTGTGGAACCGTATCTGGGAGTTTCCCAGACTACCTACGTATCTCAGGGTATTGACCTGAGAATCAGGATCCGCGTAGTTTGAAATGACACTGTTCATTGGGTGACCCATTTGGGTCAGAATATGGGCGGTCCAGCCGGACCGAATGATAATCCTAAAAGATCTGTGGTCGGATTCAACATTACACCTATCTAGATTCTGAATCCTAGGGAAAATGAACTGAGGGGTAGGGATCGTCCTAAACTACCCTTGTCACTTACAACCCTGATTTTAGAATTGTTGGGCTAGGCTTCATGATTCTTGATTAAGAATTTTATCATTTTTCCATTATTACCCTTCCCATGAATGTGGGTGCCTACATGCACGTCCCCACACCTAGGAGTGTCTTCTATCAGTGTACATGCACGGCAGTTCGACTAGGGTGTAGCAAAAAGTAAGTTCTTGCCGACATAAACATCATTCAAGCATAGCATACAGCAGCAGATCAGCATGGCAGTGTGCACAAAGCTAACATTGTAAGGATTCCAAACATGGTAGTGCATAATATGACAGCGTAATCAAGGGAACATGATAGATGCATGGATATAACGACATAGACGATATAAGATCCTCAATCTAACGGTTATATCTCTTCAAAAAATGATGATCATGATTAACACTTAGATTTCATCAAAACAGCCAAGATCAACGGCTCAGATCTCATCAAATAGCTATAATCATGATCAATGACTCATATTTCATCAAAATAGCTATGATCTATGGCTTAGATCTCCTATCATGATCAGACTAAGAAATCAATGGCTCAGATTCATCTAAATCAATTATGATCCAGATTCAACAATTTACATCACTCAAAATTTCCACGATGATAATCTAACGGTTTAAATCACTCAAGATCATAATTCAACCGTTCAGATTCATCAAAAACACTCATGATCAAAATTTAACAGTTTAAATTCACCAAAATCACTTACGATGACAATCCAACGGTTCAAATCGCTTAAGATCATAATCCAACCATTCAATTTCATTTAAATCATTCCCAAAGATAATCTAATGGCCCAGATCGTTCATCATGATAATCTAACCGTTCAGATTGATTAAAAACACTTCCAAAGACCATCTAACGGTTCAGATTGTCAAGATCACAATCCAGCCGTTCAGATTGATTAACATCACTTCCAAAGATCATCTAACGGTTCAAATTAATTAAAATCACATCAAAATTTTAGATCAATGGCTATGATCAACTCATTAAAATTATATGGTCATGATCAATTCTCATAAAATTCAGATCGTGGGGTTGGATCACCCACATTAAAATTTCGATCATATAGTCGAATCAAATCACACTAATTTCAATCTCATGGTCGGATCAAATTTTCATTACATAAATCAGATCTATGACATTATAACACATGGCTGGAATGGTTGTGATGACTGATCAATGGTGTAACAGATGATGGGATCAAGTGGTTGTGATGTGAATCATGTGGTAATGGGATCACACGATTGTGATGTGAATCCTGTGATGGTGGGATCAATGGGATCAGATTTAATCATAATCATTCGCAAATCAATGGGATCAGATTTAACTAAAATCAAATTAATCGTGATCAAGATCGAATTTAACATCAATGGACCAGATCTGATTAAAATAATATACATGAAATCAAAGATTAAATACAAAAAATGTATCCAATATAAAACAAATGAAACAAAATAGTTACACATAAACCGAGAAGAAGAAGAGAAACTAACCTGGTTCGAGGCGTCAACGATGGCCGTCGTATGACGTCGCGAGATTATCGAAGGTTTGCCGACGATGGTTGCTCCTTCAAATCTTATTCCTTTTTTTTTTCTTTTTTTTCTATTTCTCTTTTTTTTTTTTTTTCGACGAGCAGTAGTGAGGCTGTTCACTGCTGCTCCTCTTTCTTCCAAGGCAGTGGCAGCGGTGCCGCTACTTTCTTCCTCTCTCTCTTTCTTCTCCCTTCTCTTTTTTTTTTCACTCCATGGACTAGACCAGCAGCAGAGCTGCTGCTCTTTTTTTTTTTTCTCCACAGCAGCGGCAGCTCTGCTGCTGTTGCTTTCTTCCCTTTTTTTTCTTCTTTGGAGCAGCAGCAGAGCTGCTCCCCCTTCTTCGACGGCGGTAGCGCTGCCGCTGCCCCTTCTCCTTTCTCCCTCTTCTTCTCTTATTTCTTCTTCCTCTCTTCTTTCTTCTTCTTCTCCTCTCTGGTTTCACTCTATTTTTTTTTTTTTTTCACTCTACGGCAGCGGCGGTAGTGCCGCTGCCTTCTTCTCCTTCTATTTCCCCTCTTTTTTTTTTCTTCTTTGGAGCAGCAGCAGAGCTGCTCCTCCTTCTTCGATGGCGGCAGCGCTGCCGCTGCCCCTTCTCCTTTCTCCCTCTTCTTCTTTCTTCTCCCTTCTCTTATTTCTTCTTCCTCTCTTCTTTCTTCTTCTTCTCCTCTCTGGTTTCACTCTGTTTTTTTCTCTGGAGCAGCAACTGCTCCCCTTTCTCTTTTTTTCTGGTTCGGTCGCAGCCCCCTTCCCCTCTTTTTATCATCCTCCTCCCTCTCCCTTTTTATGGTTGCAGGTGCTTTGGGACTGGGCTCAAGGAATAGAGGTGGCAAAGTAAGATGAGGTGGCGGTGAGGGAGAGCTGTACAGGCGGTGAGGGAGGGGCATGGAGAAAGAGAGGGGGCTGGTGGAGTGGGGCTCAAGGAGAGGAGGAGGTGGCGGATTTGGGGGAAATAGGTATGGGGAAGGTGGAGGTGGCAGCACCTCTATCTTTCCCTCCCTTTCTCTCCCTTCCGTCATCTCACTTTTCTCCCTCTCTCTTTCCATTCTCTCTCTCTCTTCCTCTCTCTCTTTTCCTCTCTCTCTCTTCCTCTCTCTCTTCCTCTCCCTTTCTCTTATCGGATTCCTCTTGACCGGTTATATATATATATATATCTTCCTCTCTCTCTCTTCCTCTCTCTCTTCCCCTCTCTCTTCCTCTCCCTTTCTCTTATCGGATTTCTCTTGACCGGCTAAATATATATATATATATATATATATATATATATATATATATATATATATATATATATATATATATATATAACAAGTACATACACATAGGCCGACCCGACTCAATCTGGGCCGGTCTGGGTTGGGTCAGGCTGGACTGATTGAGTTTATCGGGGTTGGATTAAATTGGGCTTGAACTGGGATGGGCTGAGTAAGAATGGACTGGGTTGATTTCTCTCTCTATTATGAGTCCTCTCAGCTTGCAATTCCGCATGAAAATTTTGACGGCCTCTCTCTCAGATTTTCCATGTCCACTTTGAAGAGGACGGACAAAGGAGCACACTGGTGCTTGAATCGCCTGATTCGGACATCAGATGAACAAAATATGAAGAATTGAAGCTTTGACGATAATTCGGCTAGCAACTTTGCATGGGACCCGCAGACGGCTTCTGCCCAAAATTCTTTACGTCCACTTTGAAGAGGACGGACAATGGAGCACAGTGGCACTTGAATCGCCTGATTCGGACATCGGATGATCAAGATATGAAGAATTGGAGTTTTGACGATAATCCGATCGACAACTTTGCATGGGATCCGCTGGCGGCTTTCGTCCAAAATTCTTAACGTCCACTTTGAAGAGGACAGGCAAGGGAGCACAGTGACACTTGAATCGTCGGATTTGGATGTCGAACGATCAAGATATGGTCGAATGAAGTCCGATCACGATAATTTTCCCAATAAATCCTTAATTTATGATAATTTACAGAATAGCCCTTGGATTTAATAAGCCAATTTCAATCCGACTAAAATCGTGACATATTCTTCGTTTGATATTGGAATTGAATGATTCTGGTATCATTTCGAAGGTATTTTCATGACCTTGCTGTAGGGCCCGCCAACATCAGCTTTGAAATCCCCACTTATCATCCAAACCTTGAATTGACCCGCAACCCTTCTGAATATGCCCATCAAGACTTGTTCATGGTTGGGGATGGCAAAAATGGGGTGCTTACAGATACCCCTCTTTACCCGAGATTGTATCAATTGAGGGTAAAGACAAAGTGAACCACATTTTTGCCACTCATAACGGAGAGAGACGAAACCTTCTTGAACATGCGGGCCATGTGTACCTCAGCCCTGAATTACCTCTTTTGACAAACTTGGGCACATGCTTTATTATCACCATTTGGAGAAGGCATACCAGTGGACCTCCCGTAGAAAAAATTATCTTCAGCAAGTTCTTTATGCCAAATCCACTCCCTCGATGCCTTATCCACCATGGCCATTCTATCTGATGAGTAGAAGTTCTTAAACACTCACTGGAACGAATTAGAGAAAATTTTGATTCACAACAGAATGGGTAGGGGAATCATTGGAACTTTCTTACCTTATAGACACATTGAAAACCTTAGTGAGTTGTGCATGGAATGCACATATGTATGACCTTGTCTGAGCCTAAGTCTCTAAATCCAAAGATAAGTGACAGAAGACAAAGGCCTAAAGTGGCTGATATGAAGCTATCCAGATGGATTTCCCATCAGGAGGATCTTTTGGTTGTTTATGTGGAATGGTCGATCTCTCCGAAGAGATACCATTTTATGGGCTTGAGAATGAAGGGCTCTTTGGAACCTTTGGACGCCGTTGAATGTAATGAACGACAGATAAGAGTTCCAGCCAGATTATCATTACAATTTTTTTGGAATGACACACCCACTAGGGTTGATATCAAAAGATATGAAAGATGGGTTCGTTATGCGACTCTTGGGAAATCCATTGGATAGATGAACGGATGAAAGAGTCCAGCAAGAAAGCGGGAAGTTCTTCCTTTAATAATGACAAGATGATGAAACCAATCCTGAGTGGTGGGGTGTAATAACCTCTTTAGAGAATCCAGCCCAAACCTGTCGTGAAGTTCATCCAAAACGGTCGACTTTCGTGACCAACTGCACCCGACTTTCGTAACCAACTGCACCCTCCTCTTTTTTTTTTTTTTTTTTTTTTTTTTTTTTTTGGAGGGTGAAGAGGTCAAACATGATACCGCTTCAACTGATCGAGGTTGGTCAGATATTTTAGTTCTTTACCGTCCAGATCTATCAATCGAATTGCCTTTCCTGGTAAAATTTCCTTCACTATGAATGGCTCGCTCCAGTTCGAACGAATTTTACCCCTAGGGTCATGGATAGGCGCTCTTTGTTCTTTTAATACAAGATCTCCTAACGTCAGGTGACGAAATCTGACCTTCTTGTTAAAAGTGACGGCCATTCTCTGTTGATATTTCTTTGCATTATCAGCTGCTTTCATCCTCCTTTCGTCAATGAGACTCAACTCTTCATAACGGGATCGAAGCCATTCAGCCTCAGGGATTTGGGAATCCATTAGGATCCTCAAGGATGGTACTTCCATTTCTACCGGGAGTACTGCCTCCATACCATATACCAGAGAATATGGTGTGACTCCAGTAGAGGTCCTTATAGGAGTTCTGTAAGCCCATAGTGCATATGGTAACTTATCCGCCCAGTCAGTGTGTGACTCTGCCATTTTCTGGAGGATGACCTTGATGTTCTTGTTAGTGGCCTCTACTGCTCCATTAGTTTGTGGCCGGTAAGGGGAAGAACGGTGCCTTTGGATACTGAAATTCTCGCACAATTCTTGTACCTTTCCTCTGAAATGTTGACCCTGATCTGAGATTAGAGCGTGAGGCATCCCGTGCCGACAGATGATATGCTCTTGAAGGAACTTGGCTACCTTATTGGCGGTGAGCTTGGCGTATGATTGAGCCTCCACCCACTTGGTAAAGTAGTCGATGGCTACTAAGATGAACTCATGCCCAGTTGACGCCTTTGGGTGAATCTTTCCGATCACATCTATACCCCAAGTTGAAAACGGCCATGGCGAACTGAGAGTGTGTAATTCTGTAGGTGGTATATGTATCAGATTGGCAAAGATTTGACATTTGTGACACTTCTTCACAAACTCCGCGCAGTCTGCTTCCTTTGTAATTCCAATAATACCCCATTCTCAGAATCTTCTTTGCAAGCATCCAGGCATCCAGTATGAGGCCCACAGACTCCTTGATGTATCTGCTCAATGAGGGTTTATGCTTGCTCTTCGTCGACAAAGTCCAATTATACCCCATCATAGGATCTTTTATAAATGATATCTTCACAGGGGATGAACTGCGTAGCATATCGCCTTAATGACTTCTTTTCTCTTGTTGTTGCTTCTGCAGGGTATATTCCTTCAAGGTCTACCATCAGCTGTCAGTGCATTGACTTCTACATATGTTGGCTGTCTTCTTCTTTCGATCACCAAGGGCCTTGTGCATTCGACAAGATCATCACTGATCATTGAAGCCAAAGTGGCCAATGCATCGGTATTTTTTTTTTTTTTTTTTTGGGTCCCTTGAACTTGATCTTTGTAGAACTCTTGAGCCAAATTGATTGTATATTGCTGATACGGTATCAATTTTTTCATCTTTGGTTTTTTTTTTTTTCAATCCCTTCTGACATGGTAGACAATGATGGACAAGTTCTCACAAACCTTCAACTTCTTGATGTTGATCGTGAGGGCTGTTCTAAGTCCCGTGATGCAAGCTCCATACTCCGCAATATTGCTTGTATACTTGAATTATAATCAAAGCGAGAATGGCGTGAACTCCCATTTTGGATCTATTAGTCATACCCCAGCTCCACGCCTTCTATGGTTGACTGTGTCATCGACTATATCTATCTTTGGCAATGAAAAAATCATCATTAGGACTAGCCTTATTCAAATTCTTGTAATCAACACATACTCTCAATCAGCCATCCTTCTTATGCACAGTAACTTCATTGGTCAACCATTCTGGGTATTTTGATACTTCCAAGAATCTGACATTGAACTGCTTCATGACATCTTACTCAGTCTTTAAAGTCTACTCGGGTTTCAACCAACTCAACTTCTATTTATGCAGTTTTACCTTAGGGATCAAGGGTATCTTGTGCTATACCACTTGTGGGTTTATGCTTGTCATATCTTCATAAGACTATGCAAATTCCTCTTGGAATCCCTTCAATAATTCTATCAAATGGGCTATCTCCTCTTCTGTCAAGGTTATACCAATCTTGATCTCTTGTAATTGCTCCTCCGTGCCGAGATTGATCATCTTGAAATTCTCACCGGCAGGTTGGGCTTTCTTTCTTCCGAGGTTTTGATGGATTGCAAAATTTTAGGATATGGTTCATTATTCTTATCATCATTAAAGTTAGAGTTAGAAAATGAGAGATTGGGAGAAGTAGACACAACAAAATTGAAAAAAATTTCTTTATTAACGCTTGGAAACAGAGGTACATAAGAGGAGGTTCCAAATGGAACGGAGTCAACACTATCAAAAGATTCAACCTATTTGAGGACTCGTAAACTTTGGGCCCAGACATGGCCATACTATAGTGATTACATGACAAACTCTTCGGGTAAACAAAACATAAAAAACTTCAGTTTGGGGATCATGCCATTGATAGGGAGTATGAATTGTTGTGGATCAGGATCTCCATCTTGGTCTTTCCCAGTGAGCATTAGAACTTGTCCTCGTCGAACAGATTGTCGATGTCGATCGCCTTTGTTTATGACTTTTGTTCCTTGCTCAGCCTTCGAATCTTGATTTCTTTCATCTCTATCTAGCCAATGGTGCAGTCGAAGAAAAACTCAAAAATCAGGTTCTTGTCTTTGGAGGTTTCTATCCAGCCATGGTTCAGAGAAACCACATAAATGCAATGTCCTCTCATTCTTTGACGAAGTTCCCATTGAGTGTATTCAAGTATGGAGTGATCTGCTCATCCTCATCTATGCTGCCAACTGTGCTTGATAGACCGGTTCATCCGTCCTCATATGGTTGCCATCTTCTGTGACTCTTGTCTGCTGCCTTTGTTGGACCTTTCCTCTCGAGCTTTCAAAATGCATGATTTTCTCTCCTCTGCTTCTCCTCTATCAGTTTCAGATCTTGGTTGGTAGGGACATACCCCAGTCTAAACCTGAGGGATTTGATTCTGTGATTGCCATGATGTTGCTGTTGACTTGGAATCCTCTGAGATTGATATCTTGGGTTGCATTCCCTTCTGATCCCTTATCATTCTGCCCCATCGTCACCTTGTACTGAGAAACTTGTGAAAAGTATACCCCCTGCCCAAGCCGCACTTCTTGGATTGAGACCTTGTTCATTTGGTCACCAGATGTGACGCTTCCATCGATTTCAGCTTGGACTGTCTCAATTGGAACCCATGCCTCCCCCCATTGACTGTGTGATGGGGAAGGGGAGGACCATTTTTCATTGATTTCTGTCTAGCTCGGATCTCAATTTCTCATGCATCTATCAGGTCTTGTATAGCATGCCTCAGAGCGTTACAATTTTCAGTATGGTGACCATGTTGGTTATGATATTTGCAGAATAGATCCATTCGAAACTTCAGTGGAAGTGGACAAGGCAGAGGATGAGGTGTGAGTACCTTCAATTTTCCAACCTGTATCAATACTTTCAGAGCCCTATTTTTGGTCATGCCCAAATCTGTAAACTGCCTTCTATTTTCCAACCTTTGCGGAGCAGGAGTGTGGTTCTGATTCCTTGAGATCGATGGATTAGCATTAATGTTGGCAGTCTGTGCCACTGACTGATTCCTTCTAGGAGGAAAAGCTCTTTGGCAGATTATCTGATCATCCCATGCCTTCATAGCTCTTAGCAATTCCTCTGATCTGTTCAGTCTATCCCTGGAAGGGACATCCTCCTCATTCAGCTTTCGGAATGTGGGAGCTTTTTGAATGACCAAAGGTTTCTGATACACAATCTCCTCTGTGTCTTCTAATACAGGTTCTGAGAAACACTGTGGCACAACTTACTTAAAGGTACTCAATCCTTGTGGGTGTACCAAATTCATTCTCTCAATGCTTGACGCTTGGACTTGCAATTGCATCTGTAGGTTTTGAATCATGGTAACCATCACTTTTATGATATCAACTACCCTCTCAATTCTGGCATCTGTAGTTCTTGGAACCTGATTTGGTCCGTCACCCATTGCTTCAACTGGTATGGACAAGGTAAGGCCAATAGGTTCAGGTGCAAACACTCTAGACAATTTCACAATAATGGAATCCCAGACCTACAGAGTAGAAATGGTTATGGTTTAGGTTAACCTTTAAGTAGATATCGGGACAGGCCAAAGCTGACAAGTGTTAAGACTCTTGGAATGCGAGACGGGACGAAAGGAATTAACATGCACAAACAAAGCTGACTCGACCATACAAATGTTAGCTCTCTTATGAAACCCCTTAAACAAACATTATCTGCACCAATTTAGTTACTTTGAATGACCATGTGATCGGATTTGAGCCTCTTGACCCAAAATGGGTCATTGGGGTGACAAGGCCCAACCACTTGGTTTATCAAAACAAAAAAATTGAAACGAATATGCTCATCCTTAAACTTTCATAAGAGATAAGTTAGCAAAAGGCGGTTCATGACTGAACAAACTGGTAAACTCCCATTCGATCATAATATCCATGCCATGATAGAGATTTTTCGATCGTTTTTAAGACTTGATGTATCAACAATGAAAGGTTCGACACATGAATCCTCAAGTGTGAATCCGAACATGTTGATAAATCGAGAATCAAAACGGGCAGAACTTCGACGTCATAGGCACAAATGTTGTAATTGAGTTAAAATTTACATAGTCAGTTCAGGGATGAACCAAAAATAACATGCATGTGGCTCACTCTGGGTTAGGACCGGCAAAGGCTACCTTGACGAGGAGGAGTGGACCTATTCCCGTCTACACGGTGAATCATGGGCCCCTCGATTCCTTTTGATATACCATTTTGCAAAATGTCAAACGACCTAGAGAAGTATAACGCCTCCCCGGCCGGACCCGAGAAACAAACGTCAGAGGCTCTCCACAGTCGAGACTTTTACAAGGTACGTGTCAAGGTTGTGCTTTTCACCTAGCGGGCGATCCCATATTCATGAGGACCCGGGTCGGCTAATAGCACGATGTGTGACTGAACCCAAACCCCCCAAAACAATATGTACAATCATAAATATAGTAGCCCTAGATCTAGCATCCAATGTCAGTCAATCAATGTAAGAAAAGTGAATCAGGAGTCTGAACGTGGAATCCCCAGCGGAGTCGCCACTGTGAGGATAGTAATGTCCACCCACGCTGAATGTAGGTGAAATGATTTGGAGTCGCCACCTAGATTAAGGTCTACGACCTAAAATGTAGCCTCATCCCAAGATAAAACTTCTATTGACTCATGACCCAATGTATCGGCTTTGGTCCAACAAAGAACGGGTAAGCGTTCAAAGTACAGTTTGGGAAGGGGTTAGGCACCCAAAACTGTCCGATCCGAAAATCAGCCTCCTATGTGACTCTACTTTTCCTTAGACTCTATGGTTCTGACTGTTCATGGTCGATGGATGATGACTAGGGCTCATGGGGGATCCTATGCCAAGTTGCTGAGTTCTTCTAGCTTAAGTTCAGCCAAACATATTCTCAAAGTAAGAAAATAAATAAAATAATATACAATGAACCGAACCAAAGATGGTTCGGTGATGGACTGAATCTGAGATGTCCAAAACGTCTCAAATTGCCTACGTATTCCAATCCTAAAAATCAAGTCCAAAAACGTAGTTCGAAACAGAAAGCGATTAGGGTTTATGGATGTGGATTATGATTAAGCTTTCTTAGATTCAATTTATTCAAGTTGAAGCTTATGCTTGATGATGATTGAGATTGAATCTAGAGAAAGCCTAAATGGATCGAAGTGAACGAGGATATGGATACGGATATGGATATGGATATGGGGAACCTAAGGATACTAAGATGGGGGTACCGTACTTGGAGAGTCCTCCAAGTTGCCTACGTATTCCAGAGGTCCTGGAAATCAGGTACAACGTAGTTCGTTTCATGGATTGTACTCTCAGGGAGTAAGGTGTGGCTCTCAGGGAGTTAGATTTGTACTCTCAGGGAGTAGGGTGTGGCTCTCAGGGAGTAGGGTGTAACTCTCAGGGAGTAGGGTTTGTACTTTCAGGGAGCAAGGTTTGTACTCTCAGGGAGTAAGGAGTTGTACTCTCAGGGAGTAAGGTTGTACTCTCAGGGAGTAAGGTAAGTACTCTCAGGGAGTAAGGTTGTACTCTCAGGGAGTAAGGTTGTACTCTCAGGGAGTAAGGTTTGTACTCTCAGGGAGTAAGATTTGTACTCTCAGGGAGTAAGGTTTGTACTCTCAGGGAGTAAGGTTTGTACTCTCAGGGAGTGATGTTTGTACTCTCAGGGAGTAAGGTTTGTACTCTCAGGGAGTAAGGTTTGTACTCTCAGGGAGTGATGTTTATACTCTCAGGGAGTAAGGTTGTACTCTCAGGGAGTTGGGTTGTACTCTCAGGGAGTTAGGTTTGTACTCTAAGGGAGTAAGGTTGTACTCTCAGGGAGTAGGGTTTGTACTCTCAGGGAGTAGGGTTTGTACTCTCAGGGAGTAAGGATTGTACTCTCAGGGAGTGATGTTTGTACTCTCAGGGAGTAAGGTTTGTACTCTCAGGGAGTAAGGTTTGTACTCTTAGGGAGTAAGGTTTGTACTCTCAGGGAGTAAGGTTTGTACTCTCAGGGAGTAAGGTTTGTACTCTCAGGGAGTAGGGTTTGTTGTAAGACCCGCACTCTGAAAACCCGGTCTAAACCTTGGTTTTGTGTCGTGACAGGTTTTCCGATCATCACCGAGCCAGACGGGGCAAGCGGATAACAAACAGGTACAAAATCGGACCAAAGTCGACCAATGATACCTGATTTTAGGTATACCGGTCGATGGTACCGGATGATGGTACCGGTCGACCGGTATGGCCTGCACAGCTATGTGCGGGAATTTGGAAATTTGTCTCTGCGGGTCCCGCTTTCCTGATTTCGAATCCTAGAAGTTTCCTAATCCTAGTAGGGTTACTAAACCCTATTTCTAGCCTATAAATACACCCTTAAACCCCTCAAATCCTTTCCATTGTCTCTCACAAACCCTAGAGAAGAGAAAGAGCTTGGAAAGGAGAAGGAGCTAGGAAGAAGAAGGAGGTGTCGCCATTACCGTTTGACGAAGCTCTCGCTACGCCTGTCAACGGTAAGTGTTTGAATCCATCTTCTTACCCTATGTTAGTTGTGTGGGTGGATCAATACCATGCAAAGTGGGTATTGATCTAAAACCCTAAATTGGCCAATAAACCCTAAGTTGCCGTCAAACCCTAGATTCGAGTTTCGAGATGATATTCATCGAAACGAGACTTGAATGAGTTGGGGATAACTCTAACTCAAAGCCTAGACTTAGGATGGATAGGAGAAACCCCCGAAAATCCATGGAGGATGATCGACGGCGGTCGAAGAACCCATGTATGGTCTTCCGGAGACATACCGGTCGACTATACCGGTTGCACATAGTGCGACCGGTATGTTGCGACCGCTACCTCTCGGGAGGTTGTTTGTGGGGGACCGACTGACCATACCGGTCGCTAGTCTTTCCTACAGAGCTGTGACCGGTACATGCCACCGGTCAGCTCTGTGAGGGTAGTTTGTGATCTCTGTTGGTTTTCGACCAACATGAAACCCTAAATAATATATTCTAATGAAACCCTAATATTATGTAGGACGCTGTGACTTGTCGTTTGGATCTTGCGACGTGGAGCAAGTAATCGAACGAGCGTCGGGTAAGGGAATCGACCTAAACCTAATGATTAATGGACAGTAAATCGTTGCTAATCATTGAATATCTATGATGTGATGTTTGTGCATATTCACATGCCATCCTTTACTTTCAGTTATTATTATTGTTCATGCATTCATATGATGTGGTTATTAGGCATGTGATTGTTTTCGTTGGTGTGTGGAGTGGGGCATGGGCCTGGGATCGCTCTTCACACTGGCACCTTTTGTAGTATTCTATCTTAACATGCTTGGTACGGGTGGGGTATCAGGGAAGATCGTGGTACGTTGGTCTCTGATATTGATGTTGTCCCGACCATCGTTGGGTGGTACAGAGGATTCCGAGTCGACGCTGCCTTGTCCACGATGCTTTAGCTCTATCTCTATGCCGTAGGGAGTGGTGTTGGGATAGGGTCTACCTGCGTATTGTTTCTATCCTAGTGGGTTAGTTGCGGATAGGGTATCGGGGGAGGTGAGGTTTTGGAGGTCTCACCCGGCCTGCACGCTCTAGCTCTATCTCTATGCCGTAGACGGCTGTGCTGGGATAGAGCATACATTGTTGACATATAGGATTGGTTAGTTGCGAGCCCGGGTTGCAGCCCGGCCGTAGGGGCTTAGGTACTGGTATGGGTAGAGTATCGGGGAGGTGCGGGTATACCTTAGCTCTATCTCTATTCCATGATGGGTGCATGTGGGTTGGTGGTAGAGTGATTCTCGTGCGACGCCACACACTCGTGTATAGAGGTGCGGGGGCCACCAAACCTTTCTATAGCACATTGCAAACTTAAAACCGGACCACAAAGCATAAAAATGATTGTTACTCATGCATAATCTTGTGAAACTGTCGATTGCCTTATCGAAATGTGTTGTGTGCTCACCCTTTGTATATACATTGTTTTAGATCCGGATGCAGGTTATACCGTGGATGATTACGTAAACGCTCCGGCGTATGGTGGTGCTGCGGTGTTGGATGTACGGGCGGGACAGGACGAGCATGACGCTTCATGCGAGTGCCCTTCTGCGTGTACCGTGATGAATTTTATTTATTTGTTTTGAGTTATTTTCGTTTGTTATTAAGAGATGTAATAGATATTTATTTTATGTGATTGAATTTGGATAATGGGATATTTATTTAAATTATCAATAGATACTCAGTTCATTCTATTTAAAGTCTTCCGCTGTATGTTTATATTCAGATTGTGGTTATGTGTAATTGGTTTGTATGGGTGGACACGGCCTATTCGAGATCCTGGTGTGAACCGTTGGTTCAATGACGGTTCACTCACACCATTCTGGTTGGATCAGAATTTGGGGTGTGACATTTGTACTCTCAGGGAGTAAGGATTTGTACTCTCAGGGAGTAAGGATTTGTACTCTCAGGGAGTAAGGATTTGTACTCTGGGGAGTGATGTATGAGGGCACATTGATTGATGTGTGGAACCGTATCCGGGAGTTTCCCAGACTACCTACGTATCTCAGGGTATTGACCTGAGAATCAGGATCTGAGTAGTTCGAAATGACACTGTTCATTGGGTGACCCATTTGGGTCAGAATATGGGCGGTCCAGCCGGACCGAATGATAATCCTAATGATCTGTGGTTGGATTCAACATTACACCTATCTAGATTCTGAATCCTAGGGAAAATGAACTGAGGGGTAGGGATCGTCCTAAACTACCCTTGTCACTTATAACCCTGATTTTAGAATTGTTGGGCTAGGCTTCATGATTCTTGATTAAGAATTTTATCATTTTTCCATTATTACCCTTCCCATGAATGTGGGTGCCTACATGCACGTCCCCACACCTAGGAGTGTCTTCTATCAGTGTACATGCACGACAGTTCGACTAGGGTGTAGCGAAAAGTAAGTTCTTGCCGACATAAACATCATTCAAGCATAGCATACAAAGAACGAGATCAGCATGGCGGTGTGCACAAAGCTAACATTGTAAGGATTCCAAACATGGTAGTGCATAATATGACAGCGTAATCAAGGGAACATGATAGATGCATGGATATAACGACATAGACGATATAAGATCCTCAATCTAACGGTTATATCTCTTCAAAAAATGATGATCATGATTAACACTTAGATTTCATCAAAACAGCCAAGATCAACGGCTCAGAACTCATCAAATAGCTATAATCATGATCAATGACTCATATTTCATCAAAATAGCTATGATCTATGGCTTAGATCTCCTATCATGATCAGACTAAGAAATCAATGGCTCAGATTCATCTAAATCAATTATGATCCAGATTCAACAATTTACATCACTCAAAATTTCCATGATGATAATCTAACGATTTAAATCACTCAAGATCATAATCCAACCGTTCAGATTCATCAAAAACACTCATGATCAAGATTTAACAGTTTAAATTCACCAAAATCACTTACGATGACAATCCAACGGTTCAAATCGCTTAAGATCATAATACAACCATTCATATTCATTTAAATCATTCCCAAAGATAATCTAATGGCCCAGATCATTCATCATGATAATCTAACCGTTCAGATTGATTAAAAGCACTTCCAAAGACCATCTAACGGTTCAGATTGTCAAGATCACAATCCAGCCGTTCAGATTGATTAACATCACTTCCAAAGATCATCTAACGGTTCAAATTAATTAAAATCACATCAAAATTTTAGATCAATGGCTATGATCAACTCATTAAAATTATATGGTCATGATCAATTCTCATAAAATTCAGATCGTGTGGTTGGTTCACCCACATTAAAATTTCGATCATATGGTCGAATCAAATCACACTAATTTCAATCTCATGGTCGGATCAAATTTTCATTACATAAATCAGATCTATGACATTAAAACACATGGCTGGAATGGTTGTGATGACTGATCAATGGTGTAACAGATGATGGGATCAAGTGGTTATGATGTGAATCATGTGGTAATGAGATCACACGATTGTGATGTGAATCCTGTGATGGTGGGATCAATGGGATCAGATTTAATCATAATCATTCGCAAATCAATGGGATCAGATTTAACTAAAATCAAATTAATCGTGATCAAGATCGAATTTAACATCAATGGACCAGATCTGATTAAAATAATATACATGAAATCAAAGATTAAATACAAAAAATGTACCCAATATAAAACAAATGAAACAAAATAGTTACATATAAACCGAGAAGAAGAAGAGAAACTAACCTGGTTTGAGGCGTCGACGATGGCCGTCGTATGACGTCGCGAGATGATCGAAGGTTTGCCGACGATGGTTGCTCCTTCAAATCTTATTCCTTTTTTTTTTCTTTTTTTTCTATTTCTCTTTCTCTTTTTTTTTGGACGAGCAGTAGTGAGGCTGCTCACTGCTGCTCCTCTTTCTTCCAAGGCAGCGGCAGCGGTGCCGCTACTTTCTTCCTCTTCTCTCTGCCTCTCTCTCTTTCTTCTCCCTTCTCTTTTTTTTTTTTTCACTCCATGGACTAGACCAGCAGCAGAGCTGCTGCTCTTTTTTTTTTCTCCACGGCAGCGCCAGCTCTGCTGCTGCTGCTTTCTTCCCTTTTTTTTCTTCTTTGGAGCTGCAGCAGAGCTGCTCCCCCTTCTTCGACGGCGGCAGCGCTGCCGCTGCCCCTTCTCCTTTCTCCCTCTTCTTCTTTCTTCTCCCTTCTCTTATTTCTTCTTCCTCTCTTCTTTCTTCTTCTTCTCCTCTCTGGTTTCACTCTGTTTTTTTTTTTTTTCACTCTACGGCAGCGGCGGTAGTCTTCTTCTCCTTTTGTTTCTCCTCTTCTTTTTTTTCTTCTTTGGAGCAGCAGCAGAGCTGCTCCCCCTTCTTCGACGGCGGCAGCGCTGCCGCTGCCCCTTCTCCTTTCTCCCTCTTCTTCTTTCTTCTCCCTTCTCTTATTTCTTCTTCCTCTCTTCTTTCTTCTTCTTCTCCTCTCTGGTTTCAGTCTGTTTTTTTTTTCTCTGGAGCAGCAGCTGCTCCCCTTTCTTTTTTTCTGGTTCGGTCGCAGCCCCCTTCCCCTCTTTTTATCATCCTCCTCCCTCTCCCTTTTTATGGTTGCAGGTGCTTTGGGACTGGGCTCAAGGAATGGAGGTGGCAAAATAAGATGAGGTGGCGGTGAGGGAGAGCTGTACAGGCGGTGAGGGAGGGGCATGGAGAAAGAGAGGGGGCTGGTGGAGTGGGGCTCAAGGAGAGGAGGAGGTGGCGGATTTGGGGGAAATAGGTATGGGGGAAGGTGGAGGTGGCAGCGCCTCCATCTTTCCCCTCCCCGTTCTCTCCCCTTCCGTCATCTCACTTTTCTCCCTCTCTCTTTCCATTCTCTCTCTCTCTTCCTCTCTCTCTTTTCCTCTCTCTCTCTTCCTCTCTCTCTTCCTCTCCCTTTCTCTTATCGGATTCCTCTTGACCGGTTATATATATATATATATATATATATATATATATATATATATATATATATATATATATATATATCTTCCTCTCTCTCTTCCTCTCTCTCTCTTCCCCTCTTTCTTCCTCTCCCTTTCTCTTATCGGATTTCTCTTGACCGACTATATATATATATATATATATATATATATATATATATATATATATATATATATATATATATATATATATATATATATAACATAAAGCATATATTAATATATAAATGTATATATATATATATATATATATAACAAGTACATACACATAGGCCGACCCGACTCAATCTGGGCCGGTCTGGGTTGGGTTAGGCTGGACTGATTGAGTTTGACGGGGTTGGATTAAATTGGGCTTGAGCTGGGATGGGCTGAGTAAGAATGGACTGGGTTGATTTCTCTCTCTATTATGAGTCCTCTCAGCTTGCAATTCCGCATGAAAATTTTGACGACCTCTCTCTCAGATTTTCCATGTCCACTTTGAAGAGGACGGACAAAGGAGCACACTGGTGCTTGAATCGCCTGATTCAGACGTCAGATGAACAAAATATGAAGAATTGAAGCTTTGACGATAATTCGGCTAGCAACTTTGCATGGGACCCACAGACGGCTTCTGCCCAAAATTCTTTACGTCCACTTTGAAGAGGACGAACAATGGAGCACAGTGGCACTTGAATCGCCTGATTCGGACTTCGAATGATCAAGATATGAAGAATTGGAGTTTTGACGATAATCCGATCGACAACTTTGCATGGGATCCGCTGGCGGCTTTCGTCCAAAATTCTTCACGTCCACTTTGAAGAGGATAGGCAAGGGAGCACAGTGGCGCTTGAATCGTCGGATTTGGATGTCGAACGATCAAGATATGGTCGAATGAAGTCCGATCATGATAATTTGCCCAATAAATCTCTAATTTATGATAATTTACAGAAAAGCCCTTGGATTTAATAAGCCAATTTCAATCCGACTAAAATCGCGACATCTTCTTCGTTTGATATCGGAATTGAATGATTCTGGTATCATTTCGAAGGTATTTTCATGACCTTGCTGTAGGGCCCGCCAACATCAGCTTTGAAATCACCACTTATCGTCCAAACCTTGAATTGACCCGCAACCCTTCTGAATATGCCCATCAAGACTCTTGTTCATGGCTGGGGATGGCAAAAATGGGGTGCTTACACTCTTCTTCTATTCTCTCCTCTTCCCTCTTCAGTCCGATTTCTCTCCCTTTTCTTTATTTTTTTCTTCTCTCCTCTCTCCCTCTCTTTCCTCTTCTCGATTCTCCTCTCTTCTCCACCGACTCCTCTTTATTTTATTCTTTTTTTCTTTCGGTCCCACTCTCTCCTTCTCCCTTCGATTTGTTTCCTTTTTGGATCCCCTCTCTCTCTTCGGGATCTTCTCCTTTATTTTTTCTTTTTTTGGTTCTTCCTCCACCTCCTCCTTCTTCTCCGTCTTCTCTCTTCTAGATTTTCCCTTTTCTCCTTTCTAGTCCGTCTCTCTCTAAATATTTTTTTAGAAAGAAAATCCTTCCTTTCTCCCTCTCAATCTCATGGCTTACCTAAAACCAAAAAAACCTATCCCTCATATTTTCTCTCCTTCTCAATCTTTCCTTTTCTTTCCTCAATCTCAATCTCACAGCTCTCTATTTCTTACTTTGCTCTCTCGGATTTTTTCTTTCAATTTCTTTCCTTAAAATATATTCCGTTGATCCCACTCTCACCACCTATATTATAATATATCAATATGTAAATATATATATATATAATATATATTATATGAACATATAATATGTACTATATAATATATACACATATAATATAATATATAGAAAATACGTAACTCATGATGCACATACGCTGAAACAATTTGAACTGGATTGAGACTGGCTTGGGCTGAATTGATTGGACTGAGTTGACTGGATTTAACTGGGTTTTCTCTCTCTATCATTTCATGGGCCATTTCCGCTATCATTTCGCACGGAATTTTTCGATAGCCTTTATTCCACATTTTTTGTGTCCACTTTGTAGAACATTAAAAATGAGGAATATTGGAGCTTGAATCAACTCATTTAGAAATAAAATGGCCACCTTATGAATTTTTGAAGTTTAAGTAGACCAATTATCGATAATTTGGTTGACCATTTTGCATGGGATCCTTCGAAAATTTCTACCAGAAATTCTTTACGTCCACTTTGTAGAATACTAAAATTGGAACATAATGAAACTGAAATTGCCTGATTTGGATATGGGATGATCAAAATATGAATTTTTGAAGATTAAATGACCATTTTCATATGTAATTTTGCATGGAACCCTCCGGAGACTTCTACCCGAGATTTTCCACGTCCACTTTGTAGGACATTACAAATGAAGAACAATGGCCTTGGAATCGTCTGAATCCGACGTAGAACAGAAAAGATATGAAGCTTTGAAGTTCTAACGATAACTTTGCATGCAAGCTTGCATGGGACCCACTGGTGACTTCTACCCGGGATTTTTTACGTCCACTTTATAGAACATCATGAATGCAGAATAATGGTCTTGGAATCATCTGAATCTGATGTAGAACGGAAAAGATATGAAGCTTTGAAGTTCTAACGATAATTTTACATGAAAGCTTGCATGGGACCCACTGGTGACTTCTACCCTGGATTTTTTACGTCCACTTTGTAGAACATCATGAATGAAGAATAATGGTCTTAGAATCATCTGAATCCGATGTCAGATGATCAAGATATGATGATTTAAAATTCAAACAATCCGAATTAGGATAATTTGCATGAAGGCCCTGGGATTATTATTATTTATAATAATTTCAGAAACCTCCCTTATATGTAGCATCCGACTAAAATGGTCATATCTTCTTCGTTTGATATCAGAATTAAGCGATTCTAGTATCATTTCGAAGATAATTCCATGACCTATGCAACCATGCTGATTACAGCCTGTGACCTTATTGTGGGGCCTATCGAAAACTACCTCGAGGTCGTAGTCAAAACCCAAATTTTTACTTATCTTTCTTCCTTTGCTGTCCACACACTAGTAGGACTTTGATCAGTTGGAAATGGCAAAAATGGGGTGCTTACATCACCTTGGACGAAGAAAAGGTATTGAAGTACAAGGGAAGAATATGTGTACTTGAAACAGAAAGTGTGGACATTAGACACCGACTGATGAAAGAAGCTCATACCACCATCTATTCGATACATCCTGGAAGTACAAAAATGTATCATGACCTAAAGAAACTATATTGGTGGAGGGGAATGAAAGCAGATGTAGCTAAGTTTGTGTCTCAATGCCTAAATTGTCAGAAAGTAAAGGCTGAACTACAAAGACCCGCAGGACTATTACAGCCGTTACCGGAACCAGCATGGAAATGGGACTGCATCACCATGGACTTCGTCACAGGGTTACCATTGACTCCTCGAGTAGTTGACGCAATTTGGGTGATTGTAGACCATCTGACCAAAACATCTCGCTTTATACCGATACGACCTCCGTATACACTAGAAAGGTTAGCAAAGCTGTATGTGGATAATATTGTTCGATTACACGGTGTACCAGAGAGCATTGTGTCCGATAGAGATCCACGATTTACTTCCAAGTTTTGGGAAGGATTGCAAAAGGCTATGGGTACAACATTGAAATTTAGTACTGCATTCCATCCACAGACAGATGGACAGTCAGAGCGTACAATTCAGATTCTAGAAGATATGCTACGAGCATGTGTGATTGACTTTAAAGGATCATGGGATGAAAAGTTACCGCTGATCTAGTTCGCCTATAACAATAGCTATCAGGCTACTATACAGATGTCACCCTATGAAGCATTGTATGGCAGAAAGTGTCGAACTCCTTTATTTTGGAATGAAGTTGGGGAACGTAATCTCGTTGGACCAGAATTTGTTGAAGAGACTTGTTGAGTGGTCGACATTATCAAGGAATGAGTGAGAACAGCCCAGAATCGTCAGAAGCAATATGTAGATACTCAACGCAGAGATCTTGAGTTCGTTGTGGGTGATAAAATATTCTTGAAGGTATCACTTATGCGAGGTCTGAAACGGTTCGGACAGAAAGGGAAACTAAGTCCAAGATATGTCGGGTCATATGAGATCCTAGCTAGGCGTGGGAAAGTGGCCTACCAGTTAGCACTACCACCATCTATGTCAAGTGTGCATGATGTATTTCATATTTCCTTATTGAAAAAGTATGTCAAAGATCCAACGCACGTTCTGACAGTAGATCTACCTGATTTAACTGAAGATTTGACTTTTGAAGTAACACCAACTGAAATCACCAGTCGAAAGGTTCAACGACTACGCAACCGAGATATCTATTATGTCAAGGTCACTTGGAGAAGTAGAGACATGGAAGAAATTACATGGGAGGAAGAGAATGCTATGCGAAAGCAATACCCTCACTTATTCGACTCAGAAGGTATGAACAATTTCGGGGACAAAATTTTTATAAGTAGGGGGGAGTTGTAAGACCCGTATCAAACTAATCTGGTCTTACCACCTTGTACCTGGTCTACCCATCATGGATGAGCCAAATGGACCAAGTGCGTGAAGGAGATCACGATCCCAGGTATTAAACTAACCCAAAAACACTTAAATTAAGGGGAGGGTCGCATACCCAGCAAGGGAGGGTCGGACCCCCCCAAGACAGAAGGCAAACCCCCAGTTTTACATGGGGGGTCGGACACTTCAGGAACCAGGGGTCAACGGGATCTCCGACCCCCCTATCGACCCCCGGTACTCGGTAAATCTGAAAACTAGGAAAGTTTCCTAATTTCGATGGGATTCCTTTCAAATCTCAATGGGACTTATTTTAGGAGTTTCTACTCTATAAATAGGACGTACCTAAGCCTCTTTTACTCCTTTTACAACCCTAATTGAATTGAGAGAAAGAGAAGAGAAGGAAGAGAAGGAAAAGAGAAGGAAAGAAGAGAAGAAAGCAAAAGGAGAAGAGTTGCAGAGAAAGAATATTCTTCTCAGGTATGGATACTAATTTCATGATTTGCTAAAGACCTTAGGATAGATAATGCAGAGAGTATGATCTCGGAGAAACCCAAACCATCAACCTATGGTTAGGTTTTCATGGAAAACCATGGGGGAAAATCATGAAAGCCATATAGGTGGTAGAATCATGGTTCTAGACCATAGAACATGTGTAGAATGGATTATAGGAGTAAGCCATAGGACCCCAAACACGAAGAATGGATTTAAGGAAGAAAACCGACCAAAACCCACAAGGGGTCGCATGAGGGGTTGATAGCCAATCGACCCTACCAGACCCTGAGCATCGACCCCCAGTGTTCGAGAAGTCCAGAATAGGGGTGGTCGCACCCAGGGTCGATCATTACTCTGACCCTACCTCCGACCCCCAGTTAACAGAATAGTTTTTAAATTCAGAATTAATTATAATTAAATTCTATCGACTTTGTTAGGTTTTCTAGCAATATAATAACAATATAAATGTGATCTTAAAGCTTGTAAGAGGATCTATTAGCAAGCTAAGGTGGGGAAACAGAACTCTAAACTAATTGGTTAATAATAAACTGTTTTCTCTTTTCTTGAGTCCAATGCCATGCTTGATCCTATGCGAATATGTTTGTATTGTGCATATAACATGTTATCCAATATTTTTATTATTTGTTCATGCATATTTACTTTATTGTTTATAACATGATGATGATGATGATGATAGGAATAGGCATGTGAATGTATGTGTGTGGTTGGTGTACTTGATGCGAGCGAGTATCAGGGGAGGTGTGATGGGAACGTCAATAAACGTTAACCTTTGGCGGGTCTCAGCACTTTAGCTCTATCTCTAACTCAAGTCTTGTGCATTAGCATCGTCGTATCGCCATTACTTTAGCAGAACTATTACATCGTAGAGTATCAGGAGAGGTGGTCTCGGTCCTTGTAGTCTCTGACTCTACCGGGGGGCCTTAGCTTTATCTCTATGGACGTTCTGAGGGATGCTGGGGTGAGGCCTTGGATACATTGTTTGACATTAGGATTGGTTAGTTGCGAGCCCAGTTTGCAAGCCCTCGCCAGCAGGGGCTTACGTGTTGGTATGGCACTGTACAGCAATAAACGTTAACCTTTGTTGTACAATGTTATGGTAGGGTGGATGGGGACGACAATAAACGTTAATATTTGGGCGGACTTCCACACCCTGTGTATAGAGGCGAGGTCAATAAATGTTAACCTTTGACCACCCAACCTTTCTATTGTGCATTGCAAACTTTAAACCAAACCAAATATATGAATTGACTGCATGCATATATATTGTTGCATTATTTTGTTTACTCACTGAGCCATGATGTGTGCTCACCCCCTCGACGTTGAATATTTTTAGTTGATGATGCTGGTACTACCGTCAAAGATTATGTCAACGCTCCAGTGTGTGGTCACGTGGCGACGATGGAAGTTGAAGATGAAGTGGATACACATGACTCCTCTTGCGAGTGCAACTCATGTGTATTCGATTAGATTTTTAGTTTTCTTTATTTGGATTTATTAAAGACATGTATTTGATACTTATTTATGTCTTAGTTGATACAGAATAATTTGCTATTTAAATATTAATATCACAGTAGATTCTCAGTTCATTTTACTATAAGACTTCCGCTATTGTGTATTTACTCTGATTATGAATGTGGATATATGAGGTTTAGATCAGTCGGATACCACCTGTACGAGATCCTGGTTGAACCGTTGGTTTGCTAGCGGTTCATCACACCATTCTGAAGTGTGCGGAATTGGGGTGTGACAACTGGGATTTGCTCTAACTCCTCGACGAGCTTTTCCCTGCTCGGCAGGTCAATGTCTCAGACATCCACTATGTTAACTGGTGCTGCTTTCAGGGCTCTTTGACTATTTTTTAGCTCGGTTGCGTACCATCTCTTGGATGTCACCTGGTCCGTTCGACATTCTTCGATGCCGTTCTCTATCGGGAACTTCATCACCAAGTAGTAGGTGGACATGCATGCCTTGAGCTTGTTCAATGATGGGCGGCCGAGGATCACATTATGGGAGGATGGCCGATCTACCACCATAAATTCGACCATCACCCATTGTTGCCTGGGTTTTTGGTCGAATATCACTGGCAATTGAATGCCTCTTTTCACAGTCACCGGGTCCCCGAAAAAGCTGATAAGATCAAAGGTGACCGGTTGGAGCTGGTCGTCTCCTAGCTGCATCCTTTGGTACGCGTGGTAGAATATGATATCTATCGAGCTCCCTGTGTCTACCAAGCACTTGGCGACATCGCAGTGTCCGATCCCGACAGTGAAGACAATGGCATCTTCATGGGGACTGCTACGTTGACGAGGTCTTCGTCACTGAAGGTGATGATTTCTCCAATCCACGCCTTTTTGGATGGCCACTTTGTTTTCGCCACTAGATGGGAGTAGGTTTTGGCCGACCTATTAGATGTGTTCCCGGCTGCCGATCCTCCTATGATTGTGAGGACTGTCTTTCCCTCGGCCTTGGGCCCCTTTGTAATGGCATGGACGCCACTATCTCCAGGAATACGTAGGCTCGTAGATGTGTGTGGTCGGTCCTTTGGTTGAGGACTACCAATGAATCGTCGATTGTGTCTTCTTCTCTTCGACGCCGGGCAGGACTTCCTCCTCCTACTTCTGCCCCTACTTTCTGGTTTAGACCAGGATGGGAAGGTCCCGAACTGGATATGATGTCTGCCTCCCAGTCGTTCCTTTACTGGTATTCTGGCTTGTTTGGCTCCAAATGATTCTCCGATCGTACCAAACTGAATGGCACCGACCACTATCTGGGCGCGGCAGGGCCTCCCTCGGGATCTCTGTCATCCCTGCGAGCTACGTTTTGATCTTCCCCCACGTCCGTTCGGCAATCGTTTGGCTGCTAGTTCCTCGGAGGCGGAGGGGGTAGCCCGCGATCTCTCCGAGCTGGCACTGGTCTCCTGCCAGCGTCTTTGACGAAATTGCGATAGTAACCCCGTCAGATGAGATCTTCAATTTCCCCATTGAGGTATTTGCACTCATCCATGTCGTGATCGTGGTCATGATGGAAGCGACAATATCTGGAATGGTCTTTATTCCTTCCTTCACCTAGAGGCTTCGGTGGTGGTCGGAGGTTCCAATCATTCCTAATTACCTCCAGGATCTCCGTCATCGAAGTGGTGAGCGGAGTATAGTAATCAAAGGTCTTGTTCGGGTACCGGTGTACCTGCTCTTTGCCGGACCTTTGCTTCTTGGGGTCACTGGAGTTCTGCGTCTGGTCTGCCAAGTCGGATCTCTTTTTGTCCGCCGACTTTTGGTCGGTCTTCAAGGTGTTGACCGCATTGTTTTTTCTGGGCCTTGGTCGTTTCATCTGCTGAAGCGTAATTCTCACATCTGGCTAGCAGGTCGTCCAAGTTCTTTGGAGGCTTTTTGGGAAGGGACCAACAAAGTTGCACGTCTGTCACTATGGCTTCTAGGCTGGACATATGCACTATAGGCTCGACATCTTTAATCTCCAGCACCTCGGCATTGAAGCGCTTAGTGAAGTCCTGCAGGGACTCATTTTTTTGCTGCTTGACCGTCGATAGGTGATAGGATTTCTTCTTGCACACCCGGCTGTCCTAGAAGTGCGTCAAGAACTTGTTCGACAGCTGTTCGAACGAAGTGATGCTCCTCGGAGGTAGATTGTTAAAAAATGTACGGGTAGCGCCTCTGAGCGTCGAAGGAAACACTCTGCAGATCAGGCTGTCATTGAGCGGGTAAAAGAGCGTGGAGACGAACGCGTCTAAATGCTGCTTGGGATCAGTGCTCCCGTTGTAGGAGTTCAGGACGGGCATCTTGAAATTGTCAGGAGGGGGAGCCCTCATGATCTCGTCAGAAAGTGCTGTGACGGCTGTGTAGGCCGTCCTCGACGGAGCGACTCGGTTCTGCTCTACTTGCTAGAGTCATGTAGTCAATTCCAACAACTGTCGCTTGACCTCTGACTGGGGAGTGGTTGGTGGTGGCGCTGCGACCGTCGTCGGTGTCTCCACGTTGGCTCTCTGCTGGTGGAGGGCATCGAGGAAGGACCTCGCGTCTCTCTTAGGTGGAGGGGGTGCTCCATGCGCTCCCTGTGCCTGATGACGGTCGGCTGGATGATGCCGAGCAAATGACCCAGCCACGCTCCGTGTGGGGTGATGAGAATCCCTGCTCCGATCATGAGATCCCAAGGGAGGATTACTAGGTGCAGCTCTGACTGATGCTGTCGGTGCAGGTTGCTGATGAGCCCCGGACTGGGCCGCTCGCGATGCTGGTACGGGTGGAGGGTTTGCTCCTGCTCCTCCGGGGATCGAATTGCTTGCTCAAGCGCCCCTCAAGGCTCGAGCCAACTGATCGATCTGTTGCCTCAGCTCGTCGAATTGCTGACGAGTCACGTACTGAGGTAGTAGTTGCGGCGCCATCGCCATTGGTGTCGGCGTAGGTGTCGGGGTATGGTTTGTCCCTGGCGTACCTGCGCTACTATCAACCTGAACTTGCACGGACGGCTCAGATGGTTGGTGTGAAGCCTGGGCACATGTTCTCCTGTGTGCCATCGAAAGTAGTTTGAGGTCCTTGTGCGTTGTTTGTCAAACTCAATCAGGAGGGCCCCACGGTGGCGCCAAACTGTTACGATCGAAAATCACCCGCCGGTCTGCGATCCGAGCAACCTGCAATCACAGAGATGAGACAATGGAGTTGGGCGACTAAGCCTCGGGTACAGTCTGATGCCTAAGTCAGATTCCCAATGTAAACAGTCAAGAGATAACAGGAAGCTATCTCCAGTTAGAGAAAGAGGGGAACGATGAGAGAGTTTGAACGTACGAGAATGAATGGAGAGATTATTAGATTGTGAGATCCTTTATCTTGAGGGGTCGTCCTCTACTTATAGAGATTGGGAAGAAGCATGGAGATACCAGGACTCAGGGAAGTAGATCGCCAATAGGACTGCCAAGTGTCGCTCTGAGGGACACCCAGGTCATAGACTCCGAGTAGGAGTGGGAGACTGTGGCCAAGGAAGCCAAGCCGGTCCACAGTAAGAGTGACTCGTGCCTCCATAAGAGTGGTCGTATGGCCGTGATGATCGGCATCGTATTGTACTAGGAGAGGGACTCCTCTGACGTGACATAGTTGCCTTAGGACTCTGACCTCCGACTAAGAATCGTAACTGAGTAGGCCTATACCTCCAGCCGGCACCGTGTCCTAACAGGACTGTGACTCCGAGCGGTATAAGCCGAGTGCAATACATCATTCGCGGTCGACTCCAAAGATAAAGGTAGCCACGTGTAAGATTTTAAGTGGATGATGTTTTTCCCACATAACACTAATAATCTCACTTACACATTAGGTGTCACATGCATAAGCAAGATCAACTCACGTGATGCGAATTGTAGAACTAATCGTACATCAGGTGAGAGATAGAACCCCTGACTTATTTTGGTGTGTTTCTAATCACTGTCTGCTTGTGTTTCATATTGATTAAATAACATGTCATCAAATATCTCTACTTTCCATGCATTGCATTAATATATTAAATCTTGTGATCGTGTGATGATTGATGGTTGCGAGGGAAGTTGTGAAACGGTCGAGGACCGCTGGATCAGGCTCACTGTGCAAAACTTGCCATGGACTGGCTTGTATCCTAACAGTTTGACAGCGTCTAGGGGGATGACAGACAACCTGGGATTTCTATTAGGGTATCAAGGGGTTTCATAGGATCACATGTAGGATTGGTTAATGGCATTCTCCCATGTATGCAACCCTGGCAAACAAGGGGTTAGTGTTGGTATGAATGGGGGATGAGGAAGAGGTGGTGGCAGTGTTCGTTGGAGCATCATTGACTAGACATTTGCTCTGTCATTGTCCATATAGGAGACGTGTGGCTTCACCAGGGCTGTCGGTGCAGACTGGCGAGTGCCCATTCTCTCTTGTGTATGGAGGTTATGGTCAGCTTTGGTGAGCATGACCAGGTTTTATCTTAGCACTGGTATACATTATACTAGACCATTATTGTGTGCAATAATCTATCATGCATTATTGCTTGTTTGCTTAGTCTGTTTCTCACTAAGCTCAAGTTGGAGAGCTTACCCTTGCGTACGTCTTCTTTTTAGATGATGATGCAGATACAACAGTTGCTGATTACGTGAATGCTCCTGTCATCACCAGCCTCATTCAACTGGGTCTGCAGACGCTGGAGGAGGAAGAGCACGATGGGGACTGCGAATGCGATGCTTACGTGTTCGAGTGAAGGGAACGACACAAAGCATTTACTTTTATTCAACTTTTATATATAGTTACTTTGAACCGTGGATTAAGTATTGTTTTTATGATTAACGTATGAACGTCACTATGGTGTTTGGTTTGATCAGAACAAGTCACAAACAAATTTCAATATTATTTTATTAAGTATCAATAAAAGCTCGGTTTACTTAGTATGATATTTCCGCTATTGTAGTTACTTTGCTTCATGCTTCACTTCATTTGACTGATGTGGGGTTGGTGGAAGTTCACAATGCTTATGTAGTTCTAGGTTGGACCGCATTAAATTGTGTGTCGGTCCTGTCATGCTCCAAATTGTAAATATATCAGAAGTGGGGTGTGAGAAAAATAGCATTACTAGCTTCCTTTCTAGGAGGGCCATGTCGTTAACATATACGACAATTTTGCCACATTCTGATCCTTCGATTCAAGATAATTGTTGCCTGAATTCCTTGATTGCTACATGTACTAATAAATAAGTTTCTTTATTATCATAAAAAAATAAAAAGAGTTATATCTCTCAGGCTGCTCCATGCCAGCATGCTATAAATATCAATCAACAGATTCCAAATACATATGATGTCGTAATTGTGACATAGGAAGAAAAAACATCAAGTTTAATACTACCAACACCCTTCCATTCCCGCATTGTAATCCTCTCCTGTTGCTGGCGCTCCTCCTATCCCAATCGAAGTCATTCAACTGTTGGATCACGATCGAAAGAACTAACCAACATGAGACGATTTTTTTTCCTCCATTCCCACCGCCCCTTCTTCCAGTTTACTAATAAAAATGCATTCATTTATTGCCCCAACTTAATATTAAAAGAAGAGTTTAAACAAGTAACAAAAGGGTAAATATTGAAAAACGAAGGGGTTTTATTTAAATCACTCCTTAAACCTTGGGCTTTTATTTCAAACAGGGCATCACTGCGGAGAGAATAAAAATTTAGCAATTTATAGTCATCGGTAAACCCCAAGGAGGAAGTTCACTTGATAAAGATCCTACACCTCAGTAAATGGAAGGTTCTAAGTTTGACTTCTCCTACCGCCTTAGGGCCACTCACATGGAGGTGTTAAGTGTTCTTTCTTTCCTTCTTTGGGTGTAAGTGGAATAGTACTCATTCAACCCTCGAATGATCTGGTCCATACGGCTGTGGAGTCAATATGAACCCATGGGACTAGTCAGGGCAATGGTCTGGATACCCCTCGTTAGCCAAAAAAAATAAAAATACTTGATTAGCATATTGAAATGTGGCTTTATTTCCAAATTTTTATGATGCTGCTTAAGTTCTTTTATATTGTTTCAATCAAGGTTCTAAATCCCTATTTTGATGGGCATTTCGACCCTCCACCGAACCAAAATATTTTAGTAATTTTGATATGGAAATTTGGTTTTTTCCGGTGGAAGTTGTGAAATAACCAATTCAGTGTCCAAATCCTAGAATTTTTGTCCTAAAACTCCGGGGATTGTCTATTTAAGCATGTTTATATATGCTTCTTCTTTTTTGTATGGGTAATGAATACATATATTTGAATCATTAGATTATGGAAAAAAAAAATCCAAAGTGGTAGTTTGGCTTCAAACTCTAGGGTGCTAATGTACACCATAATCTACTGTATCTTTTCTATATAATATAGTCTACACATAATTTAACCTAAAACACACCATATGCATTAGGAATGGAGAATCATTACTCGGACTCTGACATATGATGGCCATGTCATCCTTTACCTAAAGAATATTTCAAAGTCCATTACAGACTTACAGTGGCCTCCTAAGTGAGATATTTGAAATTTTGAAAATTTTGATCAAATAATGCTTAATGTACACACAAATCATGAAGTAGATTCACCAGAGTCAACCATCAAATGTTTTTTTTTTTTTTGGGGGTAAGTTTTTTATTTTTGAAATAGCTTTTTGATTGGGTGTATTTCAACATAAAAAAAACGTTTTTTCCTTGTAACCATATGATGTAAGCACATCCAGCGTTCATCGAGCAGCAGTTGGATGCTATCCTGTTCTGTTACGAATAGTCAACCATCAAATATTGATTATTAGCAAAATGAAGTATTTTATCAACAACAAAAAAATAAATTTAAGGATTTCTAGCAATAAAACTTAACTTCAAGGGAGTAGACCAACACCTCAAAGAGGCCATGATTTCAACTCTCTTGGGACTAACCTATAAAAAAAAACATTAAATAACATTTAACCCCGAGAGGATATAGTTCATTTGGCAAAGACCAACAACTTAAAATGAAGAAGTCATGAGTTCAAATCTCCTTTTAGGGCCATACCTATTATAAAAAAAACAAAAACTCAAAATTTCCTTAGAACAAGCCTGAATTCCTTTGGATAATTGTTAGAAATGAATAGAAATGATTGGTCTGAGGAAGGGTATAATGTACATAGCCTTAACCCCCATAATAGAAGAATGTACATAGTCCTTCCTCTTTAAGAGTTGCTTATTGGTCAGGGAGTCTTTTTTATGGGTTCTTTTAGGTCTTCTTAGCCAGCAGGGTTAGTAAGGTATGCTAGAGCAGTCTAGAGTGAGTGCTCCGCTTTCTTTAGTGGTAGGTAATGAGACAAGCTATGTAAACAAGGTACAATATGACAACTTTACCATCACACAAGACTAGCCTCATTCAAATAACAATATAACAACCCTAAAATTATAGAAAGCGATCCATTTATAATTTTTTTGAATTTTGACTACTAGTTTTGGTAAAATTCCAAGATACCAAAAATAGTACTGTTCTCAATCTCTTTGTAACAAATACTTGAAATCACTCCCAGACATCAACTTCTAACAGATATTCTTCAAAATTCCCCCAAAAAAGGTTAAGGGCACGGATTAGCAAAGGCACAAGAAAAGGGCAGCTATTTCTCCCATGTGGCAGGTAACAACCTGACATCCAAATTTGGTGCAAGGCATTGCCATCTCCTATTCGTGTTAATTCACCATCCTTCCACTAGCAATATCAATTAAAACCCTTCTTGACTGTTTGAGAACCTGCAACCTCAAAATAGTAACATTCATATGAGACTACATCTCTGAATTTTTTTATTTTTTATTTTTTTCTTTTCTCCTTGGCAAAGTGATCAGGTTGCTCCTTTGAGATCACTGCCCGCGTTAATGAAACTATGATTCAATAACAAGGAGAAAAATCATCCCAACAATAACTAGTCCCTCAACCTACTTGGCCAAGTTACTTTGTGCTTCGGTTCACTGCTTCAATGGAAAAGCTTTACTCATAAAATAAAATTTAAAATAAGAGATCTCACCTCAAAAATAACTACTAAATCACAATACTCCCTCAAGTGGTCGTAGCTACGTTTCCAAGTTGCGAAACTCACAGTTTCAAGGCCATAAAGGTCCAGAAATGGGTAGACTGTTAGAATAGTCCTGAACCACATATTCTTTTGACAATAAATCCAGGGGCACCTGAAGCACAAGATTACTTCAGCTTTGCTAGAAACATGCATCATTCTGTGTGTGCCATTGCTAGCAAAGATATCAAGAAAGGAAAAACATCTTCCGTAGACAACATTTGCTTGAAACAACATGACAGCTTCACAAGTAATTAGCACCTTTTCACAATAAAATGAAGCTCGATATAATCACTAGAGAGGAGATGAAACAGCAACAGCTAAAGGCAGTCTTGAGGCCAGGAAGGAAACAAACATGAACATGGAAGCTTTAAACAAATTTAGAAGGAAGGAGCAGCGCAATTCATCCCTTAAGTGTTGTTCATCAAAGAAGTCAACTGTTCCACTGACTAAAAGTATAATCATTAAATGGATGAATTTTAACAGTATATATATATATATATAATTATATATGTACAAACCAAATGGCCAACTTACATTGCCAATTACAGTAATTATTACCACCTATCAACAGCCGATATACTAGCATTCTAATCAATCTCACTAATGGTATTGTACACCCACAACCCAAAATCCCTCAAGTTCTGATAATAGGGCCCCTGTATACCCCTCTCCGAACAACAAGGTTGTCAGGGGGTTGAAACTCTTCCAACCAAGGCACTTCAGAATCGTTTATTCCACTTGACTCGTTGATACCTTAAAAAAAAATCCATTGCAGCAACAATGGTGAGTTATGGGATTTCAAAGAGGGAAAACATTGTAAATGTGTAAAAGGTGTTGAAAAGTTACCGGGTAGATCCTTTCTTGGGGACATTCGGAAATAAGAGCAATGTCGTCCATCTTCAGAAGAGTAAGGGGGTGACAAAATGTCAAAAAGAGCACAGGGTGTTATGGCTTTGAAAGAATGGATGTTGCCACCGCTGCTTGGGTAAAGGACTGTTGTCCCACACGGAGCAGTCATCTCACAATCCTTAACCAGCTTTGCAGGCCTTGCTGCAAATTATCAGCAATCGAACTTAAAGAGCATCCACAACTAAAGAAGTTGAATAAACTAAAGAGAAGATATCCTTGGTAGAAGTTCGGATTCAATATAAGAAGAGCAACATATGACACATATTCACCAATAATGACATGTGAAAAAGTAATTACTTCAACCAACTTTCATCTAGGACAAATATCTGAAATAAATATGCAGTCTTCGAAATGCAGAGAAATAATAGTCCCCCAAAGGTGCATCTTTAGGTCTAGAACTTCATAGTAACAAAATATGGAAAGGAAAAAAAGGGAAAATGATTGAATAACATAATAGCTGGAAACTTGACCCCAAACATGGATATAAGCTGTATCCATGCTATATATGGGTAAAAAAAGTTAAGAACATGGAAACAGTAGTACAAAGAACATAAATAAACATGCCAAAATATTAAAAAAATGTGCAAGAAGAGACTGATGACAAACGTGAAATAAGTGCACCCTTCAGAACAGCACTCTTAGACATGTACAACAGGCAAAGCTTTGTGAATTTCCTGTTTACAATCTTTGGTATTCTCAAATACAATTCTTGCTCTTTCTTTCTTAGAATGGTTTATGGGATAGAAAGAGAAATGGATTGGCTACAAGATATGCACACTTTTTTATTTAAAAAAGAATAAAAAGAGATTTCATTGACATTTTCTGTTTTCCTAAGAATATTCTAATCTTTGGCGCTGAGACGGCAGAGTGAAATCGGAGGTTAACCCCACCTGCATAGATCAGAGAGAGAACAGCAGAGCCATGGAGGTGGTGATAGGTTTTTTGCAGGTGATGTTCGCGTATGGGGATGCCAGAGACGATTGCAGTCAAGATCGCAAAGATGGTGGAGAGAGAGAGAGAGAGAGACAGAGACAGAGAGTATCATTCTGCAGAGATTGGAAAGAGAGCAGCAGAGATGGCAGTGGTGATGGTGATCTGCAGAGATGATCGCAGATGGGATTAACAGATATGGTTGTACTTAGGGTCGCAGAGATGGAGGAGAGAGAGGGGGGAGGAGGGAGAGGGAGAGGGAGAGGGAGAGGGAGAGGGCATCCCATTCTACACAAATCGGAGAGAGAGAAGCAGAGCCGGGTTGGTGGTGATGGTGTTCTGCAGAGATGTTCACAGATGAAATCGCTGGAGATGGTTGCAGTCAGGGTCTCATAGATGGTGGAGAGAGAGAGAGAGAGAGAGAGAGAGATCCCTCGATCTACAGAGATCGAAAGTCCAGTTGTCGTGACAGAGGATGAGGGAACTAGTTGCTTTGGTTATACCAATTGTGGATCGTCCCGTTTAGCCCCACTTATTGAACCCAAGTGCATGTGTTCATTAAACATTGAGCGCTAAATCGTGAGTAGCTATTCTCAGAAATCGAAGGATCAGCTTAAAACCCACTCTGAAAATTCCATTCTCAGGAAGAGACATAGGGGTCCAGAAAGGATAGAAAAAACCTTTGATTTTGTGCTCAAAACCGATTCTGGGCCAGGAATGGTTTCTGAGAAACATACCAAAGGCTCCCTTAATTCACTTCTCTCACAAAATACCTGAGCAACCATAACCATGTGAAAGTTCAAAACCAAAACCTCAATCAGTAATAAAGTTCAGATTTAGCCACAATCTTGGACATCAATTCCAAACTTCCTCAGTATGCTTGTTACAGGTGAAAAGGGGGCATCTAAATCTCTAAGAAATTAGATCAGATATCTAGTAAGTAAAGGCTAAGGACTTACCCTACAACTCACGAGCGAAACCAACTCAATGGTCAGTAACACCAATATCTAATTTCACCCTGATGAGTGGAGGAAAAAAATTCCCAGTCGATGAAAATTACTTACAAGTTACAACATGCCCTTTGCCAAGGAATCTACCAATTGATTGGCCCCTCACAGATATGCCCAAAAATAGCTCAACAGAAACTACAAGGTTCTCAAGTAAGATCATTAAAAACATTGTTATAGGATCTCATTACCAATGCAAGTAATGACTATCCAGCGGTGTAGCCAAACCAAGCAAGCAGGATTGAGACAGAGAGAAGAGATATCACGAGGAGAACAAAGGCTCGGACTCTGGTAAATGGTCCCAGTTCCCAGATTATATGGTAATGGTTCTTCTAGAGGATAGGAGTAGGCCAGGAGTTTAAGCTTCAAAGCAAGATGTCTCTCCCCATATCAAGCCCTTTTAGACCAACCCAACTGGTTCCAAGCAGATTTCAATCAAAATTTGAATCAACCTAAATACATGCAATCCAGAAAGATGAACTTGGATTTGTGCAACTGAAATCCAAAGCCATCCATCACAATGCATACTAGGCATAGATTGTATCAGAATTACTTAACTCTCATGATACCATAAAAATCAGGAAAGCACTGTGATATTAAAAAAAAAAAGGGTGCAATATGCATTAAAGACTAGAAGAACTAGAGTAGAAATGCACTCTTGTTAGAAGGGACATAGCAATTAAAATTAACCTATCACTGAAACAGGAAATCACCAAAGGTGAGGATTAAGACAATAAAAATATCATCTGATCGAACAATCAAAAACCTACACTGATGGCAAAGGGGTTAAGACATCTCAAATTAACAAACCCTCTTTGCTACAGGATCTTAATTCAGTCCGATACAAAATTCTGCAGAGAAAAGTAATAGGAATAATTACTTATCTTGAAATCTATCTGTCAGAAACTGATGAAACTTGGGTTGAATGGTTTTTATAACAATTATGAACAACCCTCCAAAGTTGAAGATCGGAACAAAGCTGAGGAAGTTATGGGCCCACAAGTAGGCTGGACCTGGGAGCGTCTGGCTCTGGACAGCTCCACTGTAATTGTGTGATTTGATTTTAATTCAGCCTAAGAAATTGATGAGACTTCTAGAAACAGTGTCGCCAACCAAGGGATAGCAGATCTAGATCAAAGAAAACACAGGAATCTCCATCGAATCAAATTAGCCAAAGGTGTGCGTTCATGAGCCCATGCTAAAGTTTCAATCAATTCCTGCCAATATCCACGCTAAAAAATTAAGAACATAAATCCAGTAGCTCAAAGAAGATGTCCAAATAGGAACATCCATGCCCAGACCGATAAACTATTCATACCAAAAGGGTTATATCCATTGATAAGTTGTGAAGAGTTTAACCATAGATAATCTCTTAACCATCCCATCAAATAAGTGGAGGATTCATTAAACTGTGAAACGTTACCCTGCCATAATGTGATGTGCTTCCAATGCCAATAATCTTCTTTTCCTTGCAATTCCTGTGTTTTCTTTGATCTAGATCTACTATCCCTTGGTTGGCGACACTGTTTCTAAAAGCCTCATCAATTTCTTTGGCTGAATTAAAATCAAATCACACAATTACAGTGGAGCTGTCCAGAGCCAAGCGCTACCAGGTCCAGCCTACTTGTGGGCCCCATAACTTCCTCAGTTTTGTTCCGATCTTCTTCAACTTTGGAAGGTTGTTCATAATTGTTATAAAAACCATTCAACCCAAGTTTCATCAGTTTCTGACGGATAGATTTCAAGATAAGTAATTATTCCTATTACTTTTCTCTGCAGAAATTTGTATTGGACTGAATTAAGATCTTGTAGCAAAGAGGGCTTGTTAATTTGAGATGTCTTAACCCTTTTGCCATCAATTGGTATCAGAGCATGGCTGAGGAGAGTTCTAACTCTCCTAATCAGTCCAATAACTTCAATGACCTTTTTAATTTGGTTCTCCAACGATTAACCAAAATGGATGCTAAGTTAGATAGCGTGGATGGGAGAATAAGTAATTTAGAGGAACGGGATAATCTTAGGCCGGCTAGAATAGAAGCCCCTAGAAGAGAAATTCCTAATGCCAACTTAATGCCAATACGTGTTATTAGGGCTCCTCAAAGAATCCCTAGAGAGGAATACCACAACCCACCCTATGAAGACTATGATGAACTTATCCGTTACCAAACCTATAAGGTACCGATGGACCTCAAGGAGTTTCATGGGAGGCAAGACCCCGAAGCCTTTTAAGGCTGGCTGAATGCTCTAGATGACTATTTCGATTGGTTTAACCTTCCTGAACCTCGAAAGCTGCAATTGGCCCGCTCTAAGCTTGTCGGGGGTGCTCGTGATTGGTGGCGTAACTATGAGTATAGTCTCATGAGGAGTCATAGAGAACCCACTACTTAGGAGGAGATGAAGAAAGAATTGAAAGAAAAATATTTGCCACGATCCTTCCAAAGAAGGTTGCATGACCAGCTGAATAATCTTCGACAAGGCATTATGAGTATGGAAGATTATGCCTATCAGTTTGACCAATTGTGTGCACGGTCTGGATCATGAGACAATGATGATCAGATGATATCTCGGTTTCGTTTGGGGCTGCGACCTGAAATTAGAGAAAAAATGGGAGTGGTTGATATTTTTAGTTTTAACGACTGTGTTGTTAAAGCTTTCCAAACTGAGGACCTTTTGAAGTCAACACCAAAGGCCACCTCCAGTTCTTATGAAGTGAAGCACCCTACACCAAACAGCAAAGCCATAGGGACTACATCTCATGCTACTCTAACGACAGATAAAGGTAAAACTCCCATGGTAGCAGCTACGGATGTGCAATGCTATCACTACAATGCACATGGTCACTTTGCTAGAGATTGTCCACAAAAATTAAAAGTAAACTCCATAGTTGCTGCAATCAAGGCCAATCCAGATACACAGGTATGTGAGCCGCAAAGTGATGGCACTCCTGTTCCTAATATGGATGTCACGGATGATGGTGAGGATTCATATGGAATCCATATAATCAGCAGTATGGTTTTGATTGCCCCAAAAGTAGATGTGGATAATTTTGATGCCTTTGCTAAAGCTCCAGGGATTGACAAAGGTGACCACAGTTCTGATGAAGACCACGGTGTTATGGAGACAATTGCAGAAGATGAAGAATTAAACAAGATAGTCCCCATGAATACCACGATTCTACTTGACTTTCCTCAAGATGTTGAGCATATCGACTTTGTGATACCGTCTAAATATCTTGAAGAAAATGAACCCAAAGTGATGGATTTTTTTCCAACATTACAAGCACAGCCAAAATTTCAAAATCAGAAGACGTTGCCTACCGAACCCACTAAAATCATTCTTCGTCATTATCGAACTCGTGGACGAGTTCATTTGAAGTGGGGGGGAAGTTGATGCAGTCCAAGAAGGCAACCAGCCCACATGGTCAACCCTGTTTACATGGTATTGTTCACGTGAACAGTACCAGCAGATATTTTTGAAATATTTGTTCACTCTTTTGTTATTTCTTTCCTAAAATTAGTTTCCTAATTTCATTGTTTAGTTAGTTTCCTAATATTTAGGATAGATTGTTAGTAGATTTCAATTACTTGGAGACCAAGTATTTACTTTCCTATTTTCAGATTTAGGACTTCCCTATTTTATTGTTTTAGAACCTTCCTAAATTATAAAGGAAGGTTGGTTTTACTAGATTTAGTTCTTCGTATCTGAACTGTAAGGTTTCAATCTATAAATATGAATAGAAGTCACTGGCGGCAGTTCAAATTTGGACCAGAAAAAAAAAGAGTTAAGACTTTATTTCTGGTTGAGTCTCTCAAGGTTGTGAGACTCAACCTAATTGTTTCTTCTTCCTCTTGATATTCTTATCTTTGTTTTTTATTACAATCATTCTACCCTAGTATACGATCCTGAATTCCTGCAGAGGCTATTGAAGTTGCTGGTTTGCTGCAATAATCATCAAATACCAACCCAGCATCAATTCAAATCTGGCGGAAAACTGGCACAGCTCAAGAATGCTCAACAAGTAGAACAGAAGTGATAGGGAACTCAGTGAGACGTACAGACCAGAGAAAATGATAGAGGGTAAACTAGACAAAAAATATAACAGTTCAAGAACAGCAAATGGATCACAGCAATCAGGACTCAGGAGGCAATGTCGAGCAACAAAGGCTTTTGAGAGAGATCAACCCAATTTTACTCAACAAAGACCCTTCCTTTATTAGTCTTCCTTCCATCCATCTAAACCACCACCCTTTATCAACATCTTTCCATTTTTGTTTCTCTCAGAGTATTCATCCTTGTAAAGATTAAAAGATGGGGATGAAATAACAAGGAAGAGAAAGAGAACTGAAAAGGGGAAATGTGAAGAAACCTTTCCTTGATCTGTCATTGTAGCTGCTGTTTCCAGATAGATAATAAGGAGCAGCAGATGAGGAAGAAGGTAGAGATGGAACAAGGCGACAAGGAAATGGGTGAATCAATTACCATGGACTTAGGTTCCAAGATCCTTGGTGACCTTTGATGCTTGAAGCATGAATCCAGGTAAAATATTGTTTCTCTTACTATGAGATTATTTGCATTTAAGGAGGAAAAATATTTCAATAGAACTGAAGTAAGGATATTGATCTGAAGCTTCTATAAGGAAGCTGAGAAAGCATGGGAATGTTGTTTCTTTTATTTTTTGGCAGGCTTGGGGGGTGGGGGGTGGGGGTTGGAGTCCAGTACATTGAAAGTTGAAACAAGATTACTTCACAGCCTTTTTCAAATAAAATGATCTTAAAAAGAAAACGAATGATTATGATCAGTTCTGAAAGGCATTTCTGGGCATCTATGCATTCCGTAATAACAGTTCTAGACTCAATAACGCACCTTGTGATGGATCAGCAGGCCCAGGTAAATCAAGCCAGTCATATGACTTCACATATAATGAACCATATAGAAGCTTGCTCAACACAGTCATCCCAGGATGATTGTGAAGGGGTATTATAGATGACGGTGGCATGCAGAATATTCCTATCTGCAACAAATAGCAATAAGAATAGAAATATAAATAACTAAATAAATCAAAAATAACTAAGCATATTAATAAATATTACCAATACAACTTTCAGCATATCAAGCACAATCACCCCACCGTAACCAAATGCAATTTATCAACAAAGTATACTATTCAGTAATTTTCAAGAGCTCACAGTGAATCTATCGCACTCATGTAAATGCAGATATTTGATTGGAGGCAGGTACGAGTGGCTCCCATTACGTCCTTTCTTCCCATTAGTACCATGTGGAGAATCTTTCCACCCACGTACCAACTGTGCCTCCTGCTCAAGACCTACATCAGAAGGTCTGATCTTATCTGAAATAAGATTCAAAAGTGTTAGAAGGTGAGGGAGAAATGAATGCAAATTACAGGGCCACAATTCTAACCCAACCCCCCCCCCCCCAAAAAAAAAAAAAAAAAAAAAAAAGAAAGAAAAAAAAGTCATTATCTACATGAAACTCATAACTCATTCATAAGTATGTAGCCTAAAGATTACAAATGTTGCGATACAACTTAAAAAATTAATTATACTGCAAAAGATATGGCTGTCCTGTTTATTATATCCAGGCCCAATTTAACCTTACACACTTCAACAATCTCCCACTTGTACATCAAAGCTAATTCCCCATGAACTTTACACCCCCATGTTCTCAACAAGGTTTTCAATACAGAAGGTGACAAACCCTTTCTCAGGGATTAGATAAATTCTGAGCAGAGACAACTTTAGCTATGTTTACATCACCATGCTAAATAATCTCTCAAATTAAAAGATACTTCCATTCCATGTGCTTGTTGTTATGATGAGATCTAGGTTCATTTGCTTGTGCTATAGCTCCCATGTTATCACAATATAACGTAATTGGTTACTAGACGAGCTCAAATACTACTCCCAGGTTAGTCAAGACTTCTTGAGCAAAACACCTTCCTAGGTTGCTTCTTCAGTGGCCATGTACTCAACTTCTGTTGTGGAATCGGCCGTTGACTTCTGTTTGGCGCACTTTCGTAGCTCCATCACCAATAATAAAGACCATCCCAAATGTGGACTTTTTGCCATCTTTGTCAGTCTGGAAATCTGAGCCTGCATAACCCATGACTGACAACTGGTCAGAACCATAATCCAGGAAATAATCCTTGGTCCTCCTTAAGTACTTGAGTAGACACTTGACAGTAGTCCAATGCTATTGTCCAGGGCTGGACAGAAAATGGCTCACAAACCCTACCGCATGACAAATATCCAGCCCAGTACATAAACATGGATACATGACATTTCCTACTGCCAAAGCATAAGGAATTCTCTTCATTGCATCAATGTCCTCAGCAGTCTATGAGCACTGCAACTTAGACACTGATTTCGTGCCTGAAAGGAACGCTTCCTTTTTGGAATTCAGCATGCTAAACTACCCAATATGATTAGGGAGAGACTCCCAAATAGCCACAACCGCACTGATCTAGATAGAACCCCCAAAAAAAATGCAAATAACACAAGATCTAACGGTCGGATGGAACCCAAACTTTAAAAAGAGGTAGCAAGTCTGATGATAAGCAACATATCCAAATATCAAAGCAATCCAACGGTTAGGTTAGGAGATATGGAAAAGTTATAGGACTGCTGGACTACAGAAAATCAGAAACAATGTTTTTTTTTTACCATAATTGAAAAGTCAAAGATATGGTGTGGCAGGGACAAATCAGCAAAGGTCATCATGTCATAATGTGATTGGATAATAAGTTATTAAAATCCGAGATCGAAGGATGGGAAGTTATGACGAAGTCCTAATTGAGGTGGACTTCTTTAAACCAGAAAACTGCACCTCAGCGATTAATCCAATCAGAAACAGACCTCATCAGATTAGACAGCAAGCTGATAGGTAAGATCAGAATTCGATTGACATGCTATTAGGACCAAGTCGACAGGTAATAAGACAAAGACATATCAAAATCAGTATTAGATTAACTCTAATCTGTTACTGCCACAGGAACAAGTTAAAGCAAAACAGATCTTAGCCAATAACAAAAGTCAACAACAGATAAGGGAGGGGATTAGATTCCAGTGAACAGGGAAGTCCTATTAATTCCGATCTCTGAATTAGATAAAATCTAATCTAGACAACAGCAGGGTTCAATTAAAGTAACAGAATCTCAACTCAATAACAGCACCCAATAATAGGAGAAAACAAGACCCGATTTACAGGATAGGAAACCAAAAAACATGGAGGATCAACGGAAGCAAAACAAAGGATAATAATGGATGAATCAATGGGAGATTGCAGGGGTTAAATCTGAAGTAAATAAAATAGAAACTTACTTGATAACTATTGGAGGATTAGAAGGAGAGGGATATGACCAATGGAATCACCACCGATAGCCTTAACGGTCTCCCACCGTCGGAGATCTCTCTCCTCAACTGACTCTCTCAGCAAATGTTTCCAGCAAACAAGCATAAAGCTCTTATTCATTATTCTCAATCATAAGAGGCATGAAGCCTTACACTGCTATTAAATAGGAAAATATAAAGTGAAACAACAGTCAAGGTAATAAAAATCTCCTAGTCGTGGACCAATTCCTAATAAAAGGGACTCTAAAAGACTTAACAATACTTCAACTGACCTTACATCTCTAGCCTATACCCTACTTATCCCAATGGTGGTGCTCACCAACTTAAAACTATTAATTAACTAGGCCTCTTAATGGGCCATTACGTGAATTAAAACAAAACCACTTATGCCCACCAACTAAACTAGCCCAAACAATTCAAACAAAAGCACAAGCCGGGCTTGATTAAAAACACTGATCTAAAAAGAACCAGCCTAACTTGTGGGCTGCTTTCAGCCTGGCCATGAGCTATGACTGCATCACAGTATTTTGTCAATATAAGTGGATTGTGAGAAGCATGACATCCTATTCTGTGATCTCTCACAAGCTTAATGCCTAGTAGGATGTAGCAGGCTTCGCCAAGGTATTTCATCAAGAAAATCTTGGACAGCCACACCTTTACTGATCAGCAAGCCACAGCATTCCCAATGAGCAATATATCATCCACATACAATATCAAAAAACAAATAGCACTCCCACTGACTCCATTGTAAACATATGGTTCATCAATATTTTGTTCAAACCCAAATGATTTGATGATATAATCAAAGTGGATGTTCCAGCCCTGGAAATCTGCTTGAGGCCATAGATAGATCTCAAAAGCTTGCACACCTTGGTTTCTTCCCCTGGAGAAGAAAACCCTTCTAATTTTAACATTGCCACTAGTGAAAAGGTCTCATCATAGTCCACCCCTTCTTGCTATGTATCTTTTACCACCAGTCACACCTTGAATCTCTCCACATTCCCATCCACAACCCTCTTCTTCTTGCAGATCCACTTACACCCTATGGGCCTGATGCCTTCAGGTGGATCCACCAGGTTCAAGACGTGGTTGGAATGCATGGAATCAATTTTGGAGTGTATGGCTTCCAAACATTTATCTGCATCCGTATCCTTCAACACCTTAGAGTAGGAATGTGGGTTTAACTAGAGGAGATTTTTCATACATGCACTAACCTACCCAAACAGTGGCAAAAATTGAGGAAGAGGTCCATCTCCTCCCGCAAATGATGGCTGAAACCTTGGCCATTCAACCAAGGCTAATCTGAATCTGATTCCTTCTCCATATGTGTTGATCAGCATGCCGTGGGGATACCAACTGTCGAACTATATGAGACTGGAGAAGCCATCATTGATTTTTGACTTGATAATCTCATACATTCTGAGGCTGTGTTTAAGGATAGTCTTCCACATCCAAAGGAAATTTGAGGGAAACGCGATCCTCTGAGAGTCATTTTTTAGGCGTCTAGCATACACCCAATCCACCCAAATAATTCTCCTTTTAGAGCTAGTTTTCAAATCATCTTGATGATGCCTATCAAATTAACCTCTCTACTCTTCTAAATCTTAGACCACCCCCTCCTTTTTAAGGCATACTTTAGCCCAACTTAAAGTATGGAGGAATTTGTTGCCGTCATTCCCTCAGAAAATCACTTATCAAAGACCAGATTTTCTGGGTAGTTGAGGTGGGAAGGCCAAACACTCATATCCAGTAAATGTAGAACCCCTACAGAACAGATGAACCAACTCCAGACGCTACCCCCAAGGGATAGAGTCTAGCTTTCCAAAGTGGGAGCTGTCTTCAAATCTGATCAAGGATGGGAGTGTAGTGACTAGTGATGAGTGGTGAGTCTGGAGGAGATGAAGGGGAGACCCAGATACTTGATTGGGAAGAGCCCCAATGTGAAGTCCAACCGAGCCCTTAGCCTCTCCTTTTCTTCTTCTGACACCCCACAAAGAAGATGAGAAACTTTTGACTGTTAACGACAAGCCTGACATGGCCTTCCAGGAGGCAAGGGTACCAAGCACAAAATCAAGGGACTGCTGTTTGCTATTATGTATTTATGTTTGCTTTGGGTCATTGACAACTATCAAGTGAGTAAGTTGAAGAGGACAACAGTTAGGGAAGAGATCCATCTGGTGCTGCCTAGCTTCCAACCATTTATGACAGTAATTTTATACAAGCCCTATAGTCTATTATATGATATTGTATTGTAGAGGGACTGATGTGTAATTATTACCTAGTTTAATTAGGATATTTTAATTACATTTACTTGGTTATGTATGTATTGGTAAATACCATATAAGGAATGTGGCATTGAGTTGACACATGACATGCTGGGTAGACTCTCAATGGGATTCTACCTCTCCCCGGTTTTATTCAACCCATTACAGCAACATATTATTCTTTTGGCCATCACCCTTGGGAGGATATCCACTGGTTTAAAATCCAATGTTTTGAGATTTGATCTCAAATCTTTATCAGGGAGATAAGGATGTGTTTGAATATTAAATAATATTCAAACACACATTTAGAATCATGTCTTCATGGGATAAGATCCTATAAAGCTTGATTTTAGGTAGTTAACCTAAAATCGTGCCATAATGGGATAAGATCCCATAAAGTATGTTTTTTAAGAAAATTATGTGATTCGCACCTTTAATGAAGCCAAAATCGTAGAGATTAATATGACTGAGATATTCTTGGTTCCTTTAAGGAAGCCAAAATCGTAGAGATTAATATGACGGAGATATTATCTCTCTCTCTCTCTCTCTCTCTCTCTCTCTCTCTCTCTCTCTCTTACTTCTGTGAGTGTGTGAGAAAGAGAAAGAAGGGCTAAGATCACGTGGAAGTCTTGTGCATAGTCGTCAAGGTGCTAAGGCAAACCAAGCCTAGGTGACCAAGGCTCCCGATTTTCCCAAGGCATCACAAGAGTGCCCGGGCACCTAGGCGACGCTTTGACAACTATGATCTTGTGACAACAAGACTTAAGATAACATGATCTCCCCTCCCTTGTTAGTTATTTGTTTTTAAATGATCAACCCTACTGATAGGACGTTCCTTGTCCGTTTCCCTAAACAATGGAAATGGTATTAGAACCTCCCTTATTGATGGGAGGTTTTCATTCTTTTTTGTATACAGAAAAGTATAATATATAAAATTAAGTATATGTACAGACATAAAAGGTTCTAAAAATTTTATAAAAAAATCGGGAGGGGTCTCGTCCGCATACAGCATGAGATGTAGCCAAGGAGATGCATAAAATGCAGGGAGGGTAGCAGTTCACGCACACACAGAGGCAGCAGCCCCGCCAGTGCGCACGCATGCAGGAAGCAGTGTCGGCCACGTGGAAGTAAGCAGGCACGGCCACCCACCGCACCGAGGCAGCTACAAGCCTTCACGAGTAGGAGCCTGTGGCTGCAGGCTCCCACATGCCGCAGGCCCGACAGCAACTCTAATACCATTGTTAAAGAAAATGGATGGGGAACATCCTATAGAGGGGAAGATCATGTTACCTTAAGTCTCATTGTCACAAGAACTCCATGTGATTTTAGCCCATTCGCAGTCAGTCATTCCCACCACAGTAACAACCTGTTCCTTTGTTGGCCACCATGACATTTTCCTCTCCACAATCTAAGGGTTCTCAAAGCCCCTCTCATATCCTAATGGGTTGAACCAAATTGGGAATGGATAAGATCCCATTGGGATGCTAACCAGCATGCCATGTGTTAGCTCAATGCCACATTCCCAATGTGGTTACACAGCCAAGTAAATGTAACAAAAAATTCTCACTTATTTTTGGTGACTTATTTATGGTAAGAACGCATCAATTACTCCACAATACAATATCACACAATAAACTATGGGGTATGTATAAAATTACTACCATAACCCTAGTGTATCGAAAAATAATTACAGAGATAATGTGATACAGATTAAATAAAAAAAAATTCCAAAAAAGTTCATGAAATTAAATATTAATTAATAGCCCACTAGAAAGCCAAGCGGGGGAGAGCACGAGGACACGCACAAAAAGGTTGTATGGTTGGTGTGCAAGGCAATTTCAATTGGCAAGCAAGCTACCTTTATCTAGGAAGGAATGAATGGTAAGCCTGCCATTTCTAAAAAAAGAAATAAGAAGAGCCCTATTTATCGAGATAGGCTTCTCCCGGGCCAGCAGTCTTCTCTACCTCTAGTCGACTGCCATGGGATGCTCTTAGGTGAACTTTGCTCCTCTCACGAGAAGAGGACTAAGGCCAAGGGCGGAAGCCCTTGTCTCTTGTTAAAAAAACTACAACCTCAGCCCCTACTATGTCCTTCTTTTGAAAAACAGACGAAACCACAAAATAGCTCCGAAAGTTTCTAACCTAGAGAAAGAAATGGTGTCTAGGGATAAAAGGGCTCAAGCCTGGGATAGAGCGATCCATCCGTGCAATTCCATTAGTGCCCAACGAAGGGGGACTTTCTTTTGGGGTGGCGACGAGCCCCCTGAATAGGACTTCGGCAATGCTAATCTTGTCATGAGAGAAAAGGGAAGAAAGGTCATTGTATGGGCTGAGAAAAAGACAAGCGGCGGCTCTCCCTAAACCCCAATACTAATGGGTTTGCTCATCGAGCTGACTTTCATCCTAATCCTAAAAAGGGCACCGGTTAAGTAGCAACTACCTTGGGAACTGGAGATCGAGTGAAATGGATGCTACAAGCTCCCTGTCACAGACAATTTACCAACATGCTACCAGATCCAAATTTGGCTCCAATCAATTATAGACGTTCTCTCTCTCTCTTTGTTATTCTCCCAATAAGGGCAGTGGATTCTATGTTGGAAGTCTCCTTAAAATACAGCCAAACAATGTAAATCCAGTAAACCAATATATAGCCAGGGAGACATCAACCATTGCTGCACCAAAATTCAAAATACGTAACAGCAATAATAAGGACACCTCAGATCAAGGAACTGACCATACAAAATTGACGAGAATTTTGTTCCAAATAAACCGACAGTAATAGACATGAGAAATTCTCGTATGATCCGGTTCAACATACACACAGTATGTACACTCGCATTTGTGCCCTGGAATTTCTATTCCTAGGTACATAGTGCGACGACCATATGAACAGAGTGTTCCATCTCATCTATTAAGTTAAAACCTAAGGACTTCCAAAGCTCGTTAACAAGTCACACTAAATAATGATAAAAAAAATGATTTGCTATTAAAAATTTGAGTTTCATGGACACTTTCCAACAATTTCCCACTCGTACATCAAAGTCAATTAATTCCTTATGAACCTTGCACCCATGTTCTCAACATGTTTTTCAAATACAGAAGGAAACAAACCTTTGTCAAGGAATCAAATAAATTCTGAGCAGTCAACTTTAGCTATGTCTATATCACCACGCAAAATAATTTCTGGAATGAGATAATACCTCCGCTCCATGAGCTTGTTCTTCTAATGAGATCTAGGTTCCTATGCTTGTGCTATAGCTCCCTTGTTATCATAGTATAACATAATGGGATGCAAGACGAGCTCAAGCACTATTCCTAGGACAGTCAAGAACTTCTTGAGCCAAACACCTTCCAAGTCTACTTCTCCAATTGCCATGTACTCAACCTAAGTTGTGGAGTTGGCCGTTGACTACGATTTTGTGCTCTTCCAAATAATAGCCTCACCACCCATAACAAAGACCATCTCAAACGTGGACTTTCTTCATCTTCACCTTTGTCAGTCTGGAAATCGGAGTCTATATAACCCATGACCAACAACTTGTCAAAGACATAAGCCAAACAATAATCCTTGGTCCTCCACAAGTACTAAACCAACAACTTGTCAAAGCCATAAGCCAAACAATAATCCTTGGTCCTCCTCAAGTACTAAAGGATGCACATGCTTTTGTCCAGGGTTTGGACTGAAAACAGCCCACAAATCCTACTGCATGACAATGTCTGGCTTGGTACATATGGCATACATGTGACTTCCTACTGCCAAAGCATAAGGAATTCTCTTCATTGCCTTCAATGTCCTCAGTAGTCTGTGGACACTGCAACTTAGGCTCTCTTTGTATTGTTTAATTTATGTTTATGAGTTATTTAAAACAAATCATTTATGAGAATAAATTATGAATCATATATAATAACCATGTAGTACCGCTAAACATAAAGAAGTAATAATAAATTTATCACAATAATGATAAACACCTTTTAACCTATTTGTAGATTCATAGTTGTCAAGGCGCCAAGGAGAACCAAGGCGTTGGAGGCCTAAGGAGGAGCCTAGGCCGCCAAGGCGCCCAATTTTCCAAGGCATCACAAGGGCGCTTGGGCACCTAGGCGATGGGACGCCTTGACAACTATGATAGATTTTAGATTATATCAATTTATTTTAAATATAAATAAGTACCATAAATCATACCAAACAACTACATATGTCATAATGTACTATATAATTAATTCTATAATATATACCAAAGAGAGCCTTAGACATAGTGATTCCCTGCCTGAAAGGAACACTTCCTTTTTGGAATCCAACATGCCAACATACCCAATATTTTGCCAATTTGGAATCCAACATGCCAACATACCAAATATTATGCCAATATAAGTGGATTGTGATAAGCCTAGTATCCTATTCTTGTGATCTCTCACAAAGCTTAATGCCTAGGATGTAGCTGGCTTCGCAAAGGCATTTCATCAAGAAATACCCAATTTTTATTATCTACATTTCTTTCTTTTTTTTGCTAAGCAATTTTGGAAGTAGATGGCATGTTTCTTTAGTTGGCAAGAGAGACCAATCATGACATAAATGGAAAAATAATTATAACAATAAAGATCAAAGCCCCCGTTTTGTTTGCTAATGAATCAAATAAAATTAAATTCTAATCAAAAAAATATGGCTAGCAATAACTTCCACATTTATATGGTAAAAAATTAACTACCTTGCTGCATTTGAATGAGAATAAGATAAGCACGAGTGTTGGTTTTCACTAATCAAATGTAAGAACAATCTAGAAACTCGACCATACAACTCATACATGATTTCTTAGATTACTTATCCACATAGAGCTTAAGAAAAGAAAATATAAAAAAGATAATATGAATTTATAACAGCTGCAAGAGGATTAAGGGGAAAAAAGTATAAAACATTAATTACGTAAAACGTTAACACAAAAAACATTCCATCTATAACCTCAAATGCATTCTCCAACCTCATGAATACCAAAAAAATATTTCAAGGGAAAAAAAGAAGAAAGACATTAAATGAAAATTAAAGAAAACAAAATCTGTTCTTCCTACCTAACATTGCACGAACTTTTTCGAGAGCTTCCTCTGAAATTGGTCCATTGGGAGAGAAGGATACTTTACAAGCTTCATACAGCTTCTGTATAGCTGGCATAGTGAGTAGTCAGTGCCAGCTCACCCAAGAACTTTCTGAGAAAGCAGTACTGGAACGAAGTTGACTTCAAAGAAGCTTATCGATCAGTACAATTCTAAATGCCTTCTGAGGTGTTTTAGTATAGAAAAGACCACTCAATACCATCCCTATTTCTGAGCAGCGATTACAAGATAGAGTTTGGAAACATTTGGATCACACCCGGGAAAATGAATTTGTAGTCATGGATCTGCAGGACACCTATTGTCGCAAAGAATAATAACAACAGCAAGAAAGGTTTCCCTGTAATTGTAATAAAAATTTTGAAGCTCCAATGAAAACTAGAAAGAGCAACGAGTAATATACATGAAGACATTTGAATAAAAGAAGATAATAAACGGATTATTCAAATAACACATCTAACTCCTCGAGATGAAAAGCGACACATTTCAAAATTCATAAATGCAATTCACATTTCAACAAAGAGTGTCAGAGTGACTTTCAACAGCACTTGATGTTCAATCAAACCATTAAAATGAAGAACGGGGTACTCGACAGTGAAACATAAGCTTAAACAAAACCCTAGAATCACCATGGCAAATGGGTTAGAGGAGAATCTTGACAAGAAATGCAAAAATACAGAAAACCCTCCATTTTAGAATTAAATCCCGAAATCCATATTAGGATTGTTCATCATATCAAATAAGCAAATAATCTCTCGAATTCTCAACCGATTGATTGATTTCTAAAGAAGAAAAACTCTGACAAAGAAACATATTCTGGAAGAAAATCTCTGAAAAACAGAATTAAGAATTTCCAAAGAAAACCCCAAACAGCAAAATAGGATTTTAGGTCTGGTGTGTGCAGAGACAGGAGGAGAAGAAGAAGGAGAAGAGTAAGAGAGATAGAGGTTACCTGGGATGCGCAAGATAAGGAAATCTACCAGGTGGACGTTCTGAGGTCTGAAGTCTCAGGTCTGAGGTCTGAGGTCTAAAGGTCACAGAAGACAGACTTCATATCCATAAAAAAGGGGGAAGAAGTGAAAGCGAGAGAGTCAGAGAAGGTGACTTTGAAGATCGCGGGAGGCAGTTGAAGATCTTGCAAAAGGCAATCGCTTTTCGTGCGTACCCCTCTACGGATTCACCACGGTTCATATTCAATGGATTCCCACACTCCAAAACTGAGTCCCACCACAATCCAAAAGGAATCATTGAAAGATCTTAAAATTTGCGTTTTGGGTGTATCGGATACCCTTCCCACACTCCAAAACCACACATGGATTTTTTTTTTTTTTTTTTTTTTTTTTTGGGTAAAATAAACCACACATGGTTTGAGTTCACGGTTTCAGTGACTTGGAAAATCGATACGGATACGGATCGGATCAGTAGCGGCCATATCCGATCCGTATCCACCGATATATTGACAAAGAGGTATCTTTGTCAATGTATCAGCCCAAAGCATTGAGTCCCTCAATACGAGATCGATTAGATATCCGTATCGACCACCACCAATACGTTGTGAATCTGATACCCAAAACCATGATCCCAAACTATAAAACCCATGGACAGATCGGTTGACTCAGTTGTCAATGCTAATTACTGAATTCCTGACATATGACTCAGTTGTCAATGCTAATTACTGAATTCCTGACATATATACCAACGGATAAGGAAATGAAATTAATAAGCCCGTTTGATAACACTCCAGTTCCCATGGAGTTTCTTCTGATTCGGAATCGTTTTCTACTTCTTCTCCAGAGTCAAGATTTTTGAAGTAGAATGCTGTTTGATAATGCTACTCTAAAATCAAAAGATTATGCTTCCAGAATGCTATTTGATGGTGGTGGTGGTAATGGTATTGGTGGTGGTGGGGGGTAGTGGTGGCGGTGCTGGTAGGGGGTGGTGGTGGCCACGATGGTGGTGGTAGAGGCATGGGTGGTGGGTGGTGGGTAGTGGCAGTGGGGATGGGTGGTGGTGGCGGTGGCGGTGGTGGTGGTGGGTGATGGCAACAGTGGTGGTAGGTGGTGGGTGGGTGGTGGTGGCGATAGTGGTGATAGGTGGTGGGTGGTGGTGGTGGTAGGTGGTGGCGGCAGTGGTAGTAGGTGGTGGGTGGTTGTGGTGGCGGAGGTGGCGGTTGCGGTGGTGGTGGTGGGGATGGTGGCGGTAGAGGGGTGGTGGTGATGATGCCAGTGCCAGTGGTGGTGGTGACGGCAGTCGATAGTGGTAATAGCTCCGGAGCAAGAGAAGTAAGTTTTTTTAGCTCTAGTTTTTTAGTTCCCAGAGACATTTTTGGAGCGGTTCACTCCATTGGAATCAAAACTTGAATTGTGTTTATCAATCGTCATTTTACTCCGGATTAGCTCCGGAACTAAAAAGTAAGGAGTTGGAGTGTTATCAAACGGGACCTAAATATCCTCCCACTTACGCCCTTTTGATAACTCTCAGGATCTGGGATCCCATGAGTCATTTGGGAGGGGAATCAAATTTGGTAAATTTAGTCTAATTCGAATTCCCAATAAACCAGTCTAAAAATTAACTCTCTGAGTCAGAATATAAGAGCTATAAGAAAATACTTTTGATGTTTCAGTGTGCATTAGTCTAGGACTCTTTCTTTTGGTAATTTTTATTTCCTAACAATTCAAAATTTGCTCCAGAGACGGAGAGTTATCAAATGGGTTGGGGTTCACCACTGATGTCGTAAGTGGTAATTCCGGTGGAAAATCTACTCAGATTTTTTGCCAAAAAATAATATCATTGACATTAATATTTTATATTTTTGGAAAAATATATTACGGCAAAAGTTTTCGTACATGGCCGTGTAGTATACGATTAAAGCATTAGCAGTTTCATGAAAAAATGTAAATTCAAAACTACCCCTCTCTTATTAAACAAAGGGTTGGTACACAGACAATGTACGTGCACGGGCCGTGTACAAAAATTGTCTCCTACATTACGTCTTATCAATTTTGGAGGTGTGGGTTTGCAAACCCACAATTCCACATAGTTAAGGGTGTCCATTTGATACCGAAATCGTGTTTTATAACCGTTGGTATATAAATGGTATATCTTTTTCTACCCGGTATGGTAATTGTCACACCTTAATTTTGGACTAACCAATGGTGTGATGAACCGTCATGAAAACCAATGGTTCAAACCAGGATCTCGTATAGGCTATGCCAACCATGTTAAACCAAAACACATTCCACAGTAACAATCAAAGATAATTGAGTAAATAGCGGAAGTCTTATTAATAATGAACTGAGGTCTACATGATAAATAATTAAATGATCCAGTTATCTTCAATTAACCAAAACATAATTAATACATATTACAAGTATCCAAATACGAAAGTTAAACACTAAGCGTAACCAAGGTGGAAACACTCGCTTGACGAGTCTGACTCGTCCTCCACAGCTTGCACATCCATAGCCGCTATATGTCCATACGCTAACGTATCCATGTAGTCTTCAACAGTAACACCTACAACATCAGAAACTAAAAAGAATTACGCGCGCGAGGGTCAACTCTCCAACTTGAGCTCAGTGAGTTAACAAAACAATACAACAAACATATGCATGCATTCAATTCATATCTTTGCCTGTGATAGAGAGCCAATCTCTTCTCAGCAAAATCTTCTCCTTAGCCTTTTCTTCTTCTCCTTTTCTTCATTCTCTTCCTTTCTTTTTCTCTAGGGTTTACTAATTTTCTAAAAGAGTGAAAAAGAAAAGTTGAGGGACATCATTTATATAGAGGAAAACTCTTCATATAGAGTCATCTTTTAATTAATAAAGAACTCCTCCTCAAATTAGGAAAATTCCCAACTCAGAGTCTGATCTGGGGTCTCACGGTCGATGGCTACGATCGCAGAACCCATCGACCGTAAGGTCAAAATCATCGACCGTAGGGTCCTTGATCAGTGACCATTGTTTCTTTCCGTATGGTCAACCGTACCTAACCAGATATGCGACCATATGCATATAGTTTTGGGTGTTGAGTCGATTTTTATACCTGGTTTGTGATCCATCTTCACATGATCGGTCCACTTGGTCCAGCTATGATGGGAAGACCTGGCACGACACGGTTAGACCAAGTTAGTGGAGTGCGGGTCTTATAACTCCCCCCCTTATATAAATTTCGTCCTCGAAATTTGCACATACAGATCTCACAACTCTCACACTCTCAAAAGAAATTTCGTCCTCAAAATTTAGATGTACCTTTAGAGTCGAATATGTGGGAATACTGTTTCCGCATTGCATTTTTCTCTTCCCATGCAACCTCTTCTATATCTTGGCTTTGCCAGATTACTTTCACATAATAAATATCCCAGCTCCGGAGATGTTGTACCTTCCAATTGGTGATCTAGGCTGGTACCACTTCAAAAGTTAAGTCTTCTATCAAACCCAGTGGATCTACAGTCAATACATGATATGGATCTCCAATGTACTTCTTTAATAGAGACACGTGAAATACGTTGTATACACTAGACATGGATGGCGGTAATGTGATTTAATATACTACTTTTCCACATCTTTCCAAAATTTATAAACCCCAAAATATATATAGGATACAACTTTGCCTTTTTGTTGAATCTTTTTAAACCATATATAAGTGATATCTCCAAAAACACTTTATTGCTTATGGTGAACTCGAGGTCTTAGCATCTCGTCTGATAATCTTAAACTGTCTTGGCCCTTTTTCTTTGTTCTTGTCTGCCACTCGATAGGTTTCTTCAATAGACTCAGGTTTTACAATTCCTTATTCTCCAACTTCATTCCAAAACAAAGGAGTTCGACATTTCTACTGTACCATGCTTCATAGGTGACATATAAGACCCATATCGAACTAACCGGTCTTACCACCTTGTACCAGGTCTACCTATCATGGTCAAGCCAAATGGACCAAGTGCGTGAAGGAAATAACGAAAGCATGTACTAAACTGACCCAAAAATAGTAAATTGGAGGGCAGGGTCGCATACCTAGATAGGTCGGGTCGACCCCCCCTCACTAAGAAATCAGACCCCTGATATTTAACTGGGGGTCGGACAACTTAGAAACTGAGGGTCGACGGGATCTCTGACCCCCTCATCGACCCCCTGTTTGCAGACAAAAACCGCAAATAGGAAATTTTTCAAATTTTAATGGGATTCCTTCCTAATCTCAATGGGACTTATTTTGGGAGATTCTACTCTATAAATAGGACGTCCCTAAGCCTCTTTCACTCCTTTTGAAACCCTAATTGAAAGTGAGAGAAAGAGAAGAAAAGTTGGAGAAGAAGACCTAAGTGAAGAATTCAGAGAAATCTCTGAATCTCAACAATACCTAAGGTATGGTTTACGTTTCCATTGATGATCTAAGACCTTAGAATCGTTCATGAAGAGGGTATGGTCTAGGAGAAACCCAAATCATACATCCATGGGAATATTTCAATGAAATCCATGGAGAAATCATGGTAGGCAAAGTAAGGAAGAAACCTAGAGTTCCAAGCCATAGAATAAGCCTAGAATGGATTGTGGAAGTAAGCCATAGGACCCAAACATGAAAGGATGGACTGTAAAATGATATTCTCGACTCTACCCACGGGGAGTCGCACGTGGGGTCGATTGGGAATCGACCCTACCAGACCATAGGATCGACTCCCAGTATTCCGGAAGTCCAGGAAAGGGGTGGTCACACCCAGGGTCGATGGAACATCCGACCCTGGCATCGACCCTACCCTGGGGGTCACAGTAAACTGCTACCCTACCTGCGACCCACCCTGCAACCCGTGCTTAAAAACAAGCCTAAAATTGCCGGAATGACTTCTAATTGAAATCTATCGACTTGTTAGGTTTTTCTATTGATATAAAAGTGATCCCTAAAGCTTGAAAGAAGATCAACACTCAAGCAAAGGTGAGGGAACAAACTAATTGGCTAATAATAAATTGTTTTTATTTTCTTGAGTCCAATGCCATAACTGATTTTATGCGTGTATGCTTGTAATGTGCATTCAACATGTCATCCAATATTTATGCTATTAATGTTCATGCATATTTAATTCTATTTTGTTTATAACATAATGATGATGATGATGATGCTAGGAATAGACATGTGAATGTATGTGTGTGGTTAGTGTGCTTGATGCGAGTGGAGTATCAGGGGGGGAATGTGACATTATGGTTCAGCCTGGTCACTAGACTCTAGCTCTATCTCTACTCAAGTCTTGTCCACTGACATCGTCGTATCGTCATTACCTTAGCAGAACTATTACGTCGTAGGGTATCAGGGGAGGTGGTCTCGGACCATGTAGTCTTCGACTCTGCCGGGGGGCCTTAGCTCTATCTCTATGGACGTATTGAGGGATGTTGGGGTGAGGCCTTAGGTACACTGTTTGACATTAGGATTGGTTAGTTGCGAGCCCAGTTTGCAAGCCCTCGCCAGCAGGGGCTTACGTGTTGGTATGGGTAGAGTATCAGGGGAAGTGTGATATGGTGTGGTCCTAAGCATTTTAGCTCTATCTCTATTCCATAGTGGGTGCATGTGGGACGACAATAAACGTTAACCTTTGGGCGGCTTCACATACTCGTGTATAGAGGTGAGGTGGCCACCGAACCTTTCTATAGCACATTGCAAACTAATAAACCAGACCACAGATATGAATTGAATGCATGCATATGTTTGTTGCATTGTTTTGTTTGCTCACTGAGCCGTGATGTGTGCTCACCCTTTCGACGTCGAATATTTTTAGTTGATGATGCAAGTACTACGGTGGAAGACTATATGAATGCTTCTGCGTACGGGCACGTCACTGCGATGGAAGCTGAAGACTTAGTGGAAACGCATGACTCTTCATGCGAGTGCAATGCATGCATTTTTTATTAGATTTTCATTTGAATTATGAAAGAAATGTAATTAATACTTTATTTACTTATGTCTCGGTTGATACAACATAACTTGATATTTTATTTATGATTATCACAGTTAGATTCCTCAGTTCCTTTATTATTAAAACTTCCGCTATTGTGTAGTTATTCTGATTATGGTTGTGGATGTGTATGGTTTAATTTCAACGGACACATCCTATTAGAGATCCTAGTTGAACCGTTGGTTTATTAGCGGTTCATCACATGGTGCAGAATTGGGGTGTGACATGACATATATATGATAGCTTAGTAGCAAAATCAATCAGCGGTAATTTTTCAACTCAAGCTCCATTGAAACAATTTCACAGGCTCGGAGAATACCTCCTAGGATCTATATAGTCCGCTCCGACTATCCGTCGGTTTAAGGGTAAAATGCGACACTAAACCTCAACTTTATTCCCATCACTTTCTGTAGTCCCTCCCAAAACTTTGAGATAAAGCTTGAGCCTCTGACCGCTACTATGATTTTAGGCATATCATTTAATCTGGCAATATTATCCACATATAGCTTAATTAGTCACTCCAAAGCACACCGAGGTCGTATAGCAATGGAACGAGCCATCTTTATAAAGCAATCAATAATCACCCAAACTACGTCAAGAGTCAGTGGTATACTGGTGACATAGTCCATTGTAATGCAATTCCACGTCCAAACTAGCTCCGATAGTGGTCGTAGTAAGCATGTTGATCTTTGTCTTTCAGCCTTTATTTGCTGACAATTCAGACATTGAAACTCGCACTAAGCCATATCTATTATCATTCCTCTTTACCAGTACAATCTCTTCAAGTCATGATACATATTGGTACTCCAGGATGTCCTAAATATAAAGTACAATGGGCTCTTATCATTATCCTCTTCATGATATCAGAGTCTTTACCTTCAGGTATTCAGAATCTACCTCTGTATCTGAGTACCGTCTCCGCATCCAAAGTAAGTCAGGAGTAGGTTTTCCTTTCTTTTAATCTTTTTGCACTGTTCTTAGATGCGAATCTAATAGAATTGCTACTTTTACTTCATCCATTAAATCAGAGATGATCTTTAACGTTGTGAACGCAAACGAGGAACTATTGCTCCATAAGTTATCCATAAGTTCTCGCTCAATTAGATCATCATGAGTTTATATTATATGTTGCTCTTCTTCAAATCTTCTGTTGCTGTGGAACAGAAGGCGACATTCATACTAGATCCTCCTTCTGGCTTCATTATTCCCCTTTCTGCTCAAAGCCTCAACTACTACATTAGCCTTGCTCGAGCGATACTGCATATCACGGTCTTAATCCTTCAGGAGTTCCAACCATCTCCTTAGCTTCATGTTCAACTCTTTCTGGGTAAAACGATAAATAAAACTCTTGTAATCCAATTAAATTTGAAATTATTCTTCGTAAAGATAATGTCTCCAACTCTCAATTGCATAAGTTCCAAGTCATGAGTTGGGTAATTATTTTCACGCTCCTTCAGCTGTCTTAAAGCATAAACAATCACTTGTTCTCCTTGTATCAACACGCATCTTAGACCCAATCTATAAACATCAGTGTATAGGGTAAAAAGTTTCCCTAGTGCCGAAATGATCAAGATCAACCTTGCTTTTAGAGTTTAGAATATTCTTCACACTTGTCAATCCAAATAAACTTCTCTCACTTCCTAGTTAGCTTGGTAAGAGGTATTGCGATCCTAGAGTAGTCCTCCATGAATCGTCTGTAATAACTAGCTAAACCCAATAAACTTTTGATATCTACAATGTTCTTAGGCGTTTCTCACCATACGATTGCTTCTATCTTACTAGGGCCCACTTTAATCCCTTTTGATGATGCTACGTGATCAAGAAGATCACTTTGTTTAATCAAATCTCATATTTCTTGGACTTGGCATAGAGCTTCTCCCTTCTCAGCTGTTGTGAAGCTGTTTTAAAATTCGTTATAGGACTTTCTTCGTCTTTAGAATAAACTAATATATAGTCTACGAAAACTATGACCGACGTGCCCAACATGTCATGAAACACCCGGTTCATCAACTCCATAAAAGATGTAAGGACATTGGTCAAACCAAAAGACATAACCAGAAACTCATAATGTCTGTACCTAGTTTCGAAAGCTGTCTTCGAAATATTGTTGTCCAAATTCTTTAGTTGATGATACTCCATCCAAGGTCGTGCTTGGAGAATACTTTGCACTTTATAATTGATCGAACAAGTCCTCAATCCGTAACAATGGACATCAATTATTTATGGTGAGCTTGTTCAATTTCTAGTAGTCTATACATAACCGGATACTACCGTCCTTCTTCTTTACGAATAGCACTGGCACTCCCCGTAGTGAAATACGCAGCTGATTAGGACATTTGTCTAATAACTCCCATAGTTGAGTCTTTCATTCCTTCAACTCCGTAGAAGCTATTTTATAGGTGACTTTGACAAATATCGTCCTTGGTAACAAGTCGATGACGAACTCGATCGCACGATCAGATGGTAACCCAGGTAAGTCTCCTAGAAACACATCAGGGAATTTACGCATCACATCAATATCTTCCATCTATGGTGCTTCTTTGGTAACGTCCACCATAGATACCATATATCCAACTCTTTTCTTTTCAAAACATCTCATAACCTTTAGCATAGAGAGGATCAGCTTTCACTTCTTAGGCAGTACTTCCAATAATACTAAATTATGTTACATCTTTGCTCTTGAATGACAACCTCTTCTATGCACATCATAGTTTTGTAGAGTCTTGAGACAACCAATTCTTCCTCAAAATGACGTCAAAGTTTGTCATCTCAAGTCAATTAGGTTGCATCCAAATTCTCGTCCATTCATGATTCTGACATTGTTCATAACACTTACCCACTACAACCTCTAGTCCAAAAGAGCTTGAACTAGCAAAATCTGGTATAAAGGTCTTAAGAGCACATCTAGCTCATTCATCTGTTATGGTTTTTCAAAGACTATCGTCAAAAATCTCATATTGCACTCAGTAGTTTACATCTCTTTTATCCCTATTGCTTTATCCTGATCTCTCTATCATATACCTCGAAAAATATCTTGTGATTGTTACTTCATATCCCAAGTCTACCTATAAGCATTAGGGTATATGTTTATAATTTCATTAATTCAGCCAAACTCTTTTGGTCTTTACTTGATCATCTTACTTGACATTGGGCATAACTTAGTATTACTTGTGCTAATCTGAATACTATCAATGCCACAATTTTTTTTTACTTCATCCTTGTATCTACTCTTAGATATGATTTTAAAAATCTTTGGCCTTGTCAAAATTCATACTGATATAGCCATCTTTCACTCTACTTGAGTGTTATCTATTTCTTTACTGGCTACTCTTGATAGTTCTCACTTTTTTCTCATGCACTCTTTTATAGACATGACTCATATCCATTCATCTAGCAATCTTGAAACAGATCCTCCATTACTTCATTTGAGGTTCTTGGTTATAGAATCTAATATGAATTTAATCATCTTCCTTCCAATAATTTCCTTATTAACTAAGCATCTTATAAACCAAGGTTGCGAATGTAAGAATCAAAATATTTGTCCAAAAGAGATTCATTTCCTTCTTTTGAATTTAATACAATGACGATCATTTGTTTTATCTAGTGAACTTAAGTTTAAAGGATCAGGAGTCAATCTATGGTAATCCAACCGTCATCCAATGGTCCTTAAGTTGCACGGTGGTCCGAATATATGGAAATAGAGGTTTTACAATTCTTAACCTCATGGTTATTGGTTGTATCGAGTATATAATGACATTGGTCAAGGCACTACAGGAGTAAATCTGGAGAAAATTATGGGTACATTAATAACTTATGTATAAATCCGAAAGATGTACGCTTAATATGATTAAACCTAACTGTTCATTCAGTTCCTATCTCCATTCATGTTGTCGATCATGAGAGTAGCTTAGATTGGTATAATCAGGAATAATTCTAAGAAAATAACATCTATAACTCCAATTGACAGGTTGAATCAAGAAGGTATTCTGTCAAGGTACGAGAATTAGAATCAGGTATGTGCATCCTCTATAATCATAAGAGTAAGTCAATAATGCACCGCATCCTATATAAATCTATCTAGTTATATGGCCATAATAGTTTTGAACCCTTGTTGAAAATGTACGAGGCTACATCGTTAGAAAGCATTCCTCAATCCTTGTCGGATCATTCTGCCATGGTGCAGCTATCCTATACATCAGTGGTTGATAATGGTAACTACCTTGATACACTGCTTATTGTGCACTAAACTTTTACACTGGGGTGTGTGTTACTGGGACATGTTATATGGTAGGCACTATGTTACAGCTAACATATGCTGGAGGTATAGTGTTGCTACCAACTAGTATTGTACTTGATCTAATCTGGAAGTGTTGGTGTAGCATTGGCAACTTGGGTAGAGATTATCATGATAACTTACATAGCCAGTATCATCTGTTGTTGCTTTTGCATTTTGTCTGACCAAATTTGTTACAATGGTGGCCAAAGCATTTGGTGGTCTAGGTAGATTGGCTAGAGTGGCCTGGTTGTTGACCCCTTTGACTTGCTCCAGTCTGATAATATCATTTAACATATGCTAAGATGGGTTCTCATTACCCATTCTCGACCCTGATAATGGTGGGGTCAGGTTGCTGCCTCTTCTAAATGCTCAGTGTATGGCGGGTCTTACTCAGAGTCTCTACGTCACCCAGGAGTATAGTTTTATCTTTTTTTTTTATAATTCCCTTATTTTTTTATGTATGACCTTTGTTCTCTTATCTCTGTTGAATTCAGCCCGAGATCTTTTCCTTTACCTTTGCAGGGATTTAGGCGTTACTAGTCATTTTCCTTCTTTCCCTATCATACATGGAGTTTCACATCTTGTGAGTTCCAACTCGATATTCCAATTTTTTTTGCTTTACAGATGCTTCATTCTTGTTAATAAACTATATCCTTTGTATACTTAGGCAACTACTGACTTGTAGACCGTACCATATGTTATTTATTTATCGGGATACATTTAGATTCTCTTTTTCTTCTGTCTATATATACATATGGTTCCACATTTAATATGTACATTAGGCCCCGTTTGATAACACTTCAACTCCTTACTTCTTAGCTCCGGAGCTAATCCAGAGTAGAATGACGATTGATAAACATGGTTTAAGTTTTGACTCCCATGGAGTGAACCGCTCAAAAAATGTCTCTGGGAGCTAAAAAATTGGAGCTAAAAAAACTTACTTCTCTTGCTCCGGAGCTATTACTACTACTGATTGCCAACACCACCTCCACTAGCACTGCCATCATCACCACCACCCCTCCACTGCCACCATCCCCACCACCACCCACAGCCGCCACCACCACCACCACCACCACCACCATCGCCGCCGCCGCTGCTGCCACCACCACCACCACCACCACTTACCAGCATTGCCGCCACCACCCCCCCACCTTCCACCATCGTCGCCACCACCACCCACCACCTTCCACCATTGCCACCACTACTACCCACCACCTTCCACCATCACCGCCACCACCACCCACCCACCACCTACCACCACTGCCACCACTGTCGCCACCGCCACCACTGCCACCGCTGCCACCACCACCACCACTTACCAACACTGCCGCCACCACCACCCACCACCTTCCACCATCGCCGTCACTACCATCCACCACCTTCCACCATCACCGCCACCACCACCACCGTCACCACCACCACCCACCCACCACCTACCACCACTGCCGCCATCGCCACCACCCACCACCACTACCCACCACCACCACCTCCACCACCACCGCCACCACCACCACCAAACAGTATTCTAGAAGCATAGTCTTTTGATTTTGGAGCAGCGTTATCAAACAGCATTTTACTCCAAAAATCCTGACTCTGGAGAAGAAGTAGAAAACGACTCCAGACCAGAAGTAGCTCCATGGGAGCTGGAGTGTTATTAAACGAGGCCTTATTGTCTTATTTAAGTTCTGTCTCAACCAGCATAGGTGTTTATGATGTGTTTGTATTAAAACTTTTAAGTTTGTCCTAACTCAGTTCATAGACACAATTGTGAATGTATTCTGGTTTGATAGGCAAGGCCTGAGAGCTCTAATACCAAGTTGTCACTCTCCAATTTTGGACTAACCAATGGTATGATGAACCGTCATGAAAACCAACGGTTTAAATCAGGATCTCGTATAGGCTATGCCAACCATGTTAAACCAAAACACATTCCACAGTAACAATTAGAGATAATTGAGTAAATAGCGAAAGTCTTATTAATAATGAACTGAGGTCTACATGATAAATAATTAAATGATCCAGTTATCTCCAATTAACCAAAACATAATTAATACATATTACAAGTATCAAAATACGAAAGTTAAACACTAAGCGTAACCATGGTGGAAACACTCGCTTAACGAGTCTCACTCGTCCTCCATAGCTTGCACATTCATAGCCGCTATATGTCCATACATTGGCGTATCCATGTAGTCTTCAACAGTAACACCTACAACATCAGAAACTACAAAGAATTACGCGCGCAAGGGTCAACTCTCCAACTTGAGCTCAATGAGTTAACAAAACAATGCAACAAACATATGCATGCATTCAATTCATATGTTTGCCTGTGATAGAGAGTCAATCTGTGAGACCTACATGCAAATTTTAGGGACGAAATTCCTTTTAAGGGTGGTAGAGTTGTAAGAACCGTACTTTGAAAACCCGGTCTAATCCATGGTTCTATATGATGACAGGTCTCCCAATCATAACCGGACCGGAAGGCGAAGTCGGGTGACGGACCACTCCATTTTCACGTATGAGAACCTGCGAAAAAAATGTATAAATCTCATACCGGTCTCACTATACCGGTTGCAGTATGTGCAACCGATATGTACAACCGGTATGGGTATACCGGCCTGACTATACCGGTCTGAGTGCCGGTATGTGCGACCGGTATACTTCTTTTCTGTGGGAGACGGACTCCAACGGGTCCCTCACTCCGAATGAAAACTTGGGAAGTTTCCAATCATGGAAAACCTTCCCAAGAACGGCCCTCTTCTATTTATAGAGATGATCACACTCCATTGATCCTTCTCAAACCCTAGCCGTTTGGAGAAGAGTTGAGAAGGAGCAAGGAGGAAGAGGCTGCCCAGGGAGGAGGTTTCCATTGGAGAAGCTCGCCGCCAACCAACGAACACCGCCGATAAGTGCTCTATGCTGTTAGTAACATTATGATATCGGATCGGAGCCGCAAAGCGGTGCGACAATCCTAAACCCTAGATCTTTCTTCTTTCAAATCTGATCTAGTTTGATACGGCGTTCTAGCCGAAATCAGAAGGCCATTAGGATGCTTGGACCTTAGCGTGGGTTAGGAGAAACCCTAGAAAACCTAGCCGATAACCAATGGGAAACGGAGATCCAAGATCGAGTTCTCGGATCTAATCCACGGAACCAACCGGTTGGACACAAGGTCCGGAGGTATGGGCCTGCGGTGTATACCGGAGGCACATACCGGTTTCACATATGTGCAACCGGTATACATACCGGTGGCACATACTGGTCTCACTCCCCTGAGACCGGTACCTGCGACCGGTATGGTTTCCGAGCCTGGTTTGCTTGGTCAGACAAGGTTCTGACCAACTGTGACCTTAATAAATTAATTCTAACCTATGAATATGATTGTGTAGGACCTGTAGACAACATGAGAATACCCTGTGACGCAGAACGGGATTGTTATCACGCGTTAGGTAAGGGACAAGACCCCAAATCCTAATTAATTAAAGAACAGTAAACCTTTGTGAATAAGTTTATGTTTAACATGATTGCTTGATGTCTGTGCATTTCACATGCCACGTAGTTACTTCTTTTGTTACTATTATCTGTTCATGCATTTCATATGCTAGGATTGTTGGATGTTAGGCATGTGTATGTTTTTAGTTAGTGTGTGAAATGTGAAGGGGAGTGGAACCCTGGATATATCCACAGCTAACACCTTTTCGTATCGCCTTCTACCTTAGCAGACTTGGTACGAATAGGGTATCAGGGGGAGGACGTGGGATTGTGGTTCTTCCTGCCCGCCAGACTCGAGCCTTATCTCTATGTCGTAGGGAGCCGTACTGGGGTAAGGCCATTGGTACTGTATTAACATTTATGACTGGTTAGAAATGGAACCTACTTGCAAGCCCTTGCCAGTAGGGGTTTAGGTACTGGTACAGTGTGGGGTATCAGGGGGAGGACGTGGGATTGTGGTTCTTCCTGCCCGTCAGACTCGAGTCCTATCTCCATACCGGAGTGAGTGATGTGGGGCAACAACAGTAGTGTGGTAGGTGTCTGACTGTTGGGTGTGCTCACACTCTCGTGCATGGAGGTGCGGTGGCCGCCAAACCTTACCATAGCATATTTGCAAGTTATACCTGACCCAAATTATAATGTTATCTCATGCATATTGTATGTTGCATTGGTCTTATACTTATTGACCTAAGTTGTGAGCTCACCCGAATATATATATTCTTCTTTTCAGATTTGGATGCAGGGTACACAATTGATGACTTCGTGACTGCCCCAACATACGGTACAGTTGCTGCCATTGATACCCAGGCAGTGGAGGACGAGCATGACGCATCATGCGAGTGCTCCTTTTGTGTTTTTCTTTAGAGGGGATTTTATTTTGAACAATACATTGTATTACTTTTATTATTTAAATTTGTGAATTGTGGAATAAGTTGAATAATTATTTTAAATTATCACATAGATTTCAGTTCATTTATTTATATTCCGCTGCTATGTATTAATCTCTGATTATGTTAGACTGCTTGGGAAGAATTTGGTTGACACGGTCTATTGAGATCCTGGTGTGAACCGTGATTTAGAGCCAGTTCACTCACACTTCTGGTTCAGTTGGAATTGGGGTGTGACACAATCTCTTCTCAGCAAAATCCTCTTCTTAACCTTTTTTTCTTATCCTTTTCTTCCTTCTTTTCCTTTCTCTTTCTCTAGGGTTTACTAATGTTCTAAGAGAGTGAAAAAAAGGGTTGAGGGACGTCCTTTATATAGAGAAAAACTCTCCATATAGAGTCATTTTTCAATTAGGAAAGAACTCCTCAAATTAGGAAAGTTCCCAACTCGGAGTCTGATCTGGGGTCTCACGGTCGATGGCTACGATCGCAGAACCCATCGACCGTAGAGTCGAAATCATCGACCGTAGGGTCCTTGATCAGTGATCATTGTTTCTTTCCATATGGTCGACTGTACCTAACTAGGTATGCCACTATATGCATACAGTTTTGGGTGTTGAGTCGATTTTTATACTTGGTTTGTGATCTATCTTCACACGATCGGTCCACTTGGTCCAGCTATGATAGGAAGACCTGGCACGACATGGTTAGACCAAGTTAGTGCAGTGTAGGTCTTACAACTCCCCCCCCCCTCTTATATAAATTTCGTCCTCGAAATTTGCACGTACAGATCTCACAGTAATGGTTCATGATTTGGTATCATGTAGCTAATTGGTATAATACGTTATTATACTAATATATCGATGGTGCATACATTTTAGAAATTGATTTGTATATCGGTTTGTATACCATATACTGTTTATATATCGGGTCACACACGCACTCCTTTGGTGCACTCTTGAGTACGCTTCATTGTCTAAGGTAAATTATATAGTATTCTGTATCGAATTAGAACCACATTTTGTGTTGAATTAGAAGACGTATTTCTAATCAAATAAAAAACCGCATTTCGTACTAGATAAAAAACCTTACTAAGCCGTTATGGTAATGATACGGGAAAAACATTTTCCTCCCGATATAGTACAATATTGGTAAGGCCTTTTTTCATTGTACCAAACTGGAATCTTACCGAATTACCAATATCATACCGATTGATACCTTTACACATGGTAGATCAAATGAGACCAAAATTTTCATTTTTTTTTTCCAGGAGAAAAGGAATAATGAGCCGCCACTTAAATTAGAGTATGAACGGATTTAAATCAAGTTATATAGCAAAGATAGTGTTAGATACATTGAGCCACTTAGTTAATAGATTTTCCCATTAATTTGGTATTTTTTATAATAAATATTTCAAAATAAACTATACAACATATTATAATTTACAGAAATATTCTCAAAATTAAATATCTAAAATAAAGGAAATAAGAGTTACCTTGTTGCAATGAATTGTAAAGTCCACACAAAATTACTAGTAATAACATCATTGTCCATCAGCAAAATAAAAATAAAAACTAAAATGTCAATACTTAATATTACAATAATGCCATTAAAACTGATTAAAAAAATCTACACCATATATCAAGTTTCTGATATCAGAATATACATCTATCGAATACAAACAGGATATGAAATATAACATAAAGTTAAAATTTACATAAAAAATCTCAAAATTACCATATTACCATTATCACCCAATTATTTGAAAATACCTAAAAATGCCTATATATATATATATATATATATATATATATATATATATATGCAACATAATTTTTATGGCTAAAACAATCAAGAAAGTTTATTTGGGAAGGCAAACACAATCTAGATGATTAAAATACCGTTACGATTTAGAAATATGCAAATATATATTAAAACAAAGGGTAAAATGAAAATAAGCCACAATAATCTATTTAACACCTACTGATATTCGGGGAAATTAGAAAATTAACTATGAAACTAGTAGGTAATTATAGACCTAAAATGACAATAATACACCTAATATGAAATATTTCTCTAAAATGCAAAATAAATACAGAAAATTCTTAAGAAAAAAAACAAGAAACGGTTTAAAATGATGTAAATCCTACTGAAACACAAAGAAACGCAAGGCACAATTATTTCAAATTTGAATGAAAATAAAGTGACAAAATTACCAAACTAACCTTATTAAATGCATATTCCTAAATGCATGATAAAATTCTGTAAAATACTAGAAATTCAGAATAAATTTGAAAATGCATAAGAAAATTTTGTTCACTCATAAACGATCAGAAACACATTATTGGACATCATGCATCAATTTCATGCCTAAAATTACCAATATGTGGATAGATATATTATTTAATAATAGGAAAAATAAAAATAAAAATAAAAAAAGAAAAATTTTCAGCTGCCATCCAAAAAGAATTGACCAAATCACCTACCATCCAAGTTAGACAAACGTTAGTCCGTTTACTGACCGGAAAAAGTTAAAATTGTGTGTGGACGTTCACACCCTTGTCATTTAAAAAAAAAAAAAAAAAAGAGAAACTGAAACAAATGATTATACCGGTGTGTTGGCATTTGGGGGGATTTCTAATTTTTGCAGGGTTGATGGTGATGAGCTCCATGGAAATTCCAGAAGGTCGAGGTTTTATCTCTGATTTCTCAAGGTGAACCTTTGTTTTCAGCATTACAGATTTCTCCATAACTAAAATTATACAGAAATTCATTTATTTGTTTGTTCGATGTCTAGATTATGTCGATTCTAGGGGTTTTCATGATCACAAACAAAATCGGCAAATTATTTCCTGTAAGTTCAAGAACTCAGATCCTCCATGATTCTTTCTGAGACTCTAGATTTTATCATGCGAATCCATCTGAAACCAGATGTAATTTGAAAAAAAACGAAGTTTTCCCCAACTGAAACACCTGAAAATCAGAAACTAGAAAGCTCACTCTGTTCTTGCTATTCCTTTCTGGTTCTCTTTAGATTCTGTGAGTCAACCCCACCCACGATCTCATCCTTCAAACTCGGACTTAATCTGATCCTCTCTAATGCTGTGTTTGGTTGCCCACGAACGTAGAGTTAGTTCAAGTTTGAGCCGTTAAAGGTAGCATCATTTGGGGGGATTTTTAATTTTTTTTTTGCAAGTAGCTGAAAAAGAGGAGGAAGGTTGAAAAAATAAGAAGGGTAAATTAGACTTTTTTCTTACAAAAAGGGTATTATTGTTTTTTTAAGTATTTTATAATGGCTGGCATCAGCAATTAACGGCTCTATTAGTTGCTATTGGATCTTTAGATAAAAGTTTGTTTAACTTGGGTGGTAGGTGATTTGGTCAATTCTTTTTGACTGGTAACTGAAAATTTTCCTAAAAAAAATGCATAAAAAATTGCCATTATATCACTATGATTCAGAAATATGCAACATAATTCAGAGGCCCAACTATTTAAATACACCTATTCATTATTATTGAACATGGCTTCTAGGTGACAAATTGAGGTATTTTCAATAGGTAGACCCATAAATCCCCTGAATCCCCTACTTATAGGTTAAGTTTCCATTTTATCAAAATTTGTGTGTGACAAAATAAAGCTTTAAATTGTTTTGGCGATGGACATTAGTCGTTGGAGTACCATCGCATGGAGTTGATGTTTCCATGGTATGTAGAATTGGTAACGTGGACTATGGTTTGTCATCAATTAAGATAAGTACTTTTATTTCCTTTTGTATTTATAGTTTAGATTAATATTTTCCAACAACATGCATCCCCATTTATGCCCATACATGTTTTAGAGTTACCCGACCAACATTAATGTGCACTTCTCCCATATTACTCTTGAATTTTCAAATTTCTGTTTCTATTGACAAACTCTTTTTTTAGGCGGAATTTACATATATGCAAAGGCCCTTGGGCATTACCTGTCTAAAAAATTTAAACCCTATATGTCTTAATTATGAGTCTCATTAATAAGCTTATGGAGGCAACTGGTTGTGAAAGGTTTTTGCTTTACAATAAAATTCATTTGAAAGCGACAAACACTATGACCAGTTGGGAAAGATGGCCTTCTATGCTACTACATGTCATCTATGGATGGAAACAAATAGAAGGAGATGGGCTGGTAAGGCCAGCTCCTATGACCAAATTTGATACTCAATTTCTTTTGGGATAAGAACCAAGCTTAGAGAACCAACCAGGCTATGTGAAGATACCCCTAGTTATAGGGTGATTGTGACCTTTTGGGATCTCCCTGTTCAGTTCTCTTGAGTATGTAGATTGTGGTTTGTAGGTAAAAAAATCCTCTCCCGCCCATCTGCCGCCGGCCAAGGGTGGGATTTCAGCCAGCCCATCTCCCCATGTATTGGTAAACGGGTCGACTGATCCCAAGCCCGGGGGGGGGGGAGGGGGGAAACCTCTGGGGGGGGGGGGAGGATTTCAGTCCGGTTTGTAGGCCATCTCTAAGCCATTCTTGTACTTTTTAATGAATAAAACACTTTTCTATATATGGTTGATTCTTGTGAAAGACCACATCATGGAACATTCATCTGAAATTTTTCAGCTACAGGTGTTTTATTTTACAGTTGAGTGGACCACTTTTTATCCTTTTAACTGGCTTTGTACCTCACAAGATTCTTTTGTACAGTTCTTCTTTGTTGAAGAGATAAAAAGGTAAAGGGATATCAAAAGGCTAAGTTTTTTTTTGTTTTTTTTTTTTTTGGTCATCACAATTCACAAGTGTTGGTCTTTAGTATGATATAACTAACAATCACCTTGATTGATTTTCAATCCAATAATTGGGTATTTGAAAATGATGGTGTAAACGTGTAGTCCATAAAAATATGTGGTGGGCCCCTCTTCCCCTATTAAGCCATCCTTGTTTGGGGTTGAACCTGATTAAAAAAAATAAAAAGAAAAAAGGGAATATATGATGGGGTTTGGGTGTTACAACTTAAAAATGGTGTCCAACCCTTTCAAAATACTTAAAAACCCTTCCTAAATAGAAGGGACACGTCGTGATACTAAAATTTGAACTATCATAACTAGGGTCCCCACATTCCATAAGAGGACTCGGCATTTATATTAAGCAAATGTAAACCAGATCAAACAATGCAACAATAAACACGTCATGTGTCACTAAATCTTATCAGACAACAACATTGTTTGGTGGTGAATACATGGAGATATTAGATCCGCCCACTTCAGCTTCAGCTAGGGGCATAAGGGAAAGCAAAATAAATAAATAAATTTCAATCACAATTATGCCACATCTGACTATTTTTTGGATGAATCATACTTGACCGCTGTTGTTATGTTATTGTTGTCCATGATGGGTTGGTTAATCCTTTTTGTGCTGATATTTGTTGTCATTATCCTTAAATGTCAGGGTGTGTGCTATGGTGGGTTCAGCCCCACATCACGTGCATGAGTGTGTTTTCCAAGATAAATGATGTTTCGATTCACTATGGATTGGTTGATGTTGGTATTGTCGCTGCTGAAACTGGCATAGTTGACGTGTCTCGTTCCCTGCAAGATAAGATGAATATTATCGTAGTCAGATAAGGATATCCGGTGTCCACTCTGACGATCAAGTCAGTAATAGAGCAATCAGTATGGAGCTTACAAGAAGACAGTATGCTCCTTAGAGATGTGGGTTTCCCGAGTATTCTCAGAGAGATTAGGAAATCAGATGCCATTACTTGTGGTCACCAAGTGTATATATAGAGGACACACCTATCGCCTGAGCGGATATGCCATCCGGTGATTAAGAAAGTATGACTCTGCAATGACTCCGCTGGAGCTAAGCTGGGTAAGAATGGCTGTCAGAGTCAATCGAATCATCTCGAGCGATCGTAGGATGAAGATCCTATTGCTAGGCAAGATCGTCGTCTCCGCTCTTACAAATCGCCACGTGCGCCCCTTACCGGTGGAGAGCCCTATCCGGTTCCAATATCCTGGATTACTTCTCAATAAGGATTCCCACGATGTGCCAGAAATTGGGCCAGTGACCCGGCACGTGGGAGAATTCACGTGCCTCTGTTCACCATCATCAGGGTGGCCTGGGGGCAACATCTGGCAGAACACGTGTCATCTTCCCATTACGATTTACGGGTGGACACGTGTTGCCCTGCGATTAATCCAAAGAAATATGCTATCAATAGGTATAACACCCCAAAACCTTGACGTAATTCCAGGCGTCACTCAAAAAAGACATTCAAGACCAAAGAATAAAGATAGATAACCCAACTAATGACTATTAAAGACAAATGTAAACCATGTTTCAAAACATAACATCAGAAATCTTAATATAAAAAAAGGAAAAACTACTCATACTACCCTTGGACTTTGGTCCAAACACATCTACTACCCTAAAATTGACAACTGACTACCCCTTTGACTTATTTGGACCATTATACCCTTATTACATTTACCAAACAAAAAAAGAAAAAACCAATTTTGACCTTTTTAGTTCTCAAGCTACGTCTGACTCCTATCTTCTTCTCCACGCAATGGCGATGGTGATGGCGAGGGTGCCTTCGGGGTTTGCTCGGCAGATGCTTTTGGAAACCTTCCTCAACGTTGTCGATGAAATTCTTTTGATGAAGAGAAGCAGTAGCAGCAAAGGAGAGAAACCGATAAGTTCGGCACCCTTCTTGAGAAGAACCCCAAAAGTTTGTAACTGTTCTCCTCACGCTTTCTCAGGAAACTGATGAGTAGCATGTTATCCACCACCTGCACCTTGATGTCGCCGGGCTTGACACCAGGCATGTTGACGATGAATACGTAACTGTTCGAATACTCAATTGACCTCAAGGGTTGAGATTGAGTGCATCACTCAAATAGTGAAGAAGTTGATGCTGCTGCTGCAATGAAATCATCCCTTGGTTCATCTGGAGAGTGAAGGAAATCATCTGCTGCTGCTGATGCAATTGACGGTCGTATTCCTGCTCTGCTATTGGAGAATGGAACATGGGTAATGGAGCTGCTGAATGGTGCTGAGGTATCTCTGAGGATTGAGACTGTTCAAAGGCAAATGGAAAAACAAGCCTTGAAGAAGGTGGATGGATTGAGGGTAGAAGCCCTACCAATATTCAATTAAGAAGATCGAGAAACTGGGGCAGATTGTCTTAAACATATCAACCTCGAAACCCATGAACTTGAAATCCATTTTGCTGATATTTTTCTCTTTTTGCCGAAAGGATGGCTCAGATATGCTGCCTGTTGCATTGAGGAAAGTGGATGGATTGAGAGCAAAAGCCCTACCAATATTCAAATAAGAAGATTGAGAAACTAGGATAGATTGTCTTGAACATATCACCATCGAACCCATGAACCTAATATCCATTTTGCTGATTTTTTTTTTCTCTTTTTGTCGAAAGGATGGCTTAGATATGCTGCTAGTTGCATCTTTTATAGAGAAGTGAAGTATCTGGAGAGAAATAGAGTTTTTGTTTCTGTAACTATCGTCGGTTATCAGTCACCCTCTCAAACTTTAGATTTGGGGATTTAGGGTTTAGAATAACAAAAGGGAAAAGCAAAGGGTAAGGGATAAAGCCTATTTTCGTCCTTTTACAATACCTATAAGGGCATTTTAGACATTAAAAATGTTTTATCATGCTGACATCAGCTTCTGTGGGCCTCTATGTAACTATGTTTGGAATTTAAGGGTAGTAAGTGTAATTGTTCTTAACTTTAGGGTAGTAGATGTGTTTGGACCAAAATCCATAGTAGATGTGTTTGGACCAAAATCCAGGGGTAGTATGAGTAATTTTCCCTAAAAAAAAGCACCAAAGTTTTTTTTTTCCACAATTTGTTAGGTGATTGTTTAGCTATGTTTGCATGAAAGTTGCTATGGGGGTTACCCGCCATTGATAAGATGATACGTGGTGTCATCGGGTGACCCTCCCCTTGGTTATGTCGAGGGCAAGAACATAAAAGGTAAGATCGATACATGTACAAGAGAATCCCAAGATCCATGCCAAGCTTAATGCTCGACAAGCTATCAAGAAGTAGATAATTAGTCTATACAAGGAAGTCTTATCCGGAAGGACCCTTTTTGTAAGGAAGATCTGACCTCAATAAGGAAAGTACATGTCATCCTAAGATTTGAGGGTTCACATCGAAGCATAAACATAGAGAGAATAGATCTTGCAATCACATTGGTGTACAGGCGGAGGAATCTAGTTGGCCTCTCGTAAGAGGCGAGATTCATGCTTTCTGGGCTGAACTCCTACCTTAACTGGTAGCCTCTACCCAGACTCATTGGATTACTTCAGACCTGTAAACCAAAAACAAGCAAAGGTAAACGGATCAACAACTTGGAGCCCGGCCTTCTTTTCACACTATTATGGATACAAAAAGATAGATGAAATAATACATTCACACGGGGGATGTTTCTATAAGTAATGATGGTACCGACTCATATGTAATGTTTCCTATTCGGGAGAATAAAACGAAATACAAATTATCTTTTGGAGAGATGGCTGAGTAGTTGATAGCTCTAGTATTGAAAACCGGTATGGTTTTTTATTCAGAACTATCGAGGATTTACAGAAATGGGATGTCACACCCCAATTCTAGATGAACCAGAAGTGTGAATGAACCCTCTAAATAACGAACGGCTCAAGCCAGGATCATATAAGACCGTGCCAACCATTAAACCATATACTTTACATAATTAGAGTAAATAAATAAATAGCAAAAATTATATTAATAATGAACCGAGAGTCTACATTGATAAATAATAAATAACCAATTAACTTTAATCTACTAAAACATAAAATAACAAACTATTACTAATCCCATAAGTCAAATATGAACACGAAACCCTAAGCGTGGACATAATGGAAACACTTGCATGATGAGCCATGCTCGTCCTCCATAGCTTGCACGTCCATAGCCGCCACATGTCCATAAGTTGGCGTATTGATATAATATTCAATGGTAGTACCTGCAACATCAGAAACTAAAAGAATGCCATATGCGAGGGTTAGCTCTCCAACATAAGCTCGGTGAGAAAACAAAACAATGCAACAAACATATGCATGATGTAGCATTCAATTCTTTGGTCTGGTATAAGCTTGCAATGTGCTATAATAAGGATAGGGGGCCACCACACCTCCATGCACTAGAGTGAATACGCCAAATGGTCACACACCTATGTCACCCCACATTACCCACTATAGAATAGAGATAGAGCTAGAGTCTAACAGATCACACACTGCAACACTCCCCCTGATACTCTACCCCATACCAGTACGTATGCCTCTACTGGTGAGGGCTTGCAAACTGGGTTCATAACTAACCAATCTTAGATGTCATCAACGGTTTGTATCCAAAACTTTATCCTAGCATCCCTCAATTCATCCATAAAGATAGAGTTAGGATCCGTTGGCAAGGCTAACAACCACACATCCACAATTACCCCCTGATACCCTACGACGTACTAGTTCTACTAAGGTAATGTCAATGTGATGAATGATTCGATGCTTCAACCTATCCCCATTCAACATACCAACCACACACAAGCACATGCCTATCCCTAGCATCATCATCATAACAGGAAATATCATGGTATTATTCATAATAGCAGAAAGTAAAAGGAAAGGGTAGATTGTTATTAACCAATTAATTTAGGTCTTATTTCATCATCTGTGATTGATGTTTGTTCATTTTTCAAGCTTCAGAAACTATCTAGGAATTGTTGGAACCTAGGCAATTAGTAAACTTTAGTTAGGGTTCTACACTATCAAGTTATTGTGTTCAAACTTACTCTCTGGTCTCCAATACATGCCTTCCGAACATTGTCCAGTCGCTTCACCGGTCCTGTATTGTGGGATCGGTGAGTCCACCGGACAAACCCTATCATACTTCCCAAGAGTAACTGGTTGCCTCACCGGTCTCCTATATAGTCGACCGATGAAGGGACTGGATAACTCCTGAGTCATATCCCAAGTTATCTTTTAGTCTGAGTTCCTTCTGAGTCGATTCTTCGGCTCAACAATGGGATCCATCCTAAGGTTATTCTATGGCCTTTATTCATTATCTAACTCATTCCATTTAACCCTAACCATTTTAATGGTATTACGAATTTATATTCAACATATTAAGATCGAAAGCATGGGATTAGATCCGATCTTCCTTCCAACATGATTTCCAATCCAAAAATCTATTATAATCTAACCCTCTAAAGAGACAAGGTACTTACCATTGATCCTTGCTGAGGTAGGTTGAAGTTCCAACGGCAATTCCTTCTTCTGTAGAACCTCTTTTCCTTTCTCCAAGCTTTCTTCCTCTCCAAGCCTTCTTCTCATCTCTTTCTCTCAATTCTAGGGTTTATGATTGATCAAAAGAGTGAGAGAAGATAGAGGGATGTCCTCTTTATAGAGAGAAAGTTTTCATATAAAGTCTTCTCTAAATTTGGAGAGTGACCTCTTTAAATTAGGAAACTTTCCTAATCACGGAGTCAAATCTGGGCTTGACCGGTTGATTCACCAGTCCCAAATCTCAAGGACCAGACAACCTTCAAAAAACTGGTTTCTTACCTAGTTTTGTGGTTCCTTCATATGGTTGGTTCGATTGAGCCGATTACGATGGGAAGACTTGGCACGACACGATTAGATCGGATTAGTGGAGTGTGGGTCTTACAACTTCACCACCCTTAAAAGAAATTTCGTCCTTAAAATTTGCATGCATGGATCTTACAACTTCCCACCCTTGAAAGAAATTTTGCCTTCAAAATTTGCACGTACTTTCTAAATCAAACAGGTGAGAATACTGTTTCAACATGGTATTTTCCTCTTTCCATGTTATGTTTTTCACATCTTGGCTTTGCCAGGATACCTTCCCATAATAAATATCCCAGTTTCGAAGATGTTGTACCTTTCGATTAGTGATCTAGGCTGGTACCACATTAAAAGTTAAGTCTTTTATCAAATTCGATGGATCCACAGTCAATTCATGTGATGGATCTCTGACGTACTTTTTCAGTAAGAAAACATGGAATACAGCATGTATACCAGACATAGTCGATGGTCGCACAAGTTGATAGGCTACTTTTCCATGTCTCGCTAAAATATCATAAAGTTCAACGTATCTTGGCATAATTTTCCCTTCTTAACGAATCGTTTTAGACCTGCATAGGTGATATCTTCAGGAATACTTTGTCACCTATAGCGAACTCAAGGTCTCGGTGTTGGTTATCCACATATTGATTTTCGTGATCTTGAGCTGTCTTGACCCTTTCTTTGATCTGGTCAACCACTCGACAAGTTTCTTCCATAAACTCTAGTCCTACTATTCTTCGTTCACCAACTTTATTCCATAACAGAGGAGCTCAACATTTCCTACCATATAATACTTCATAAAGTGACGTCTGTATAGTAGCCTGATAGTTGTTGTTGTAAGCGAACTTGATCAATGACAACCTTTCATGCCAAACTCACCTGAAGTCAATTGCACAAGCTCGGAGCATATGTTCTAGAATCTGAATGGTCAATTCAGACTGACCATCGGTCTGAGGGTGAAACGCTATACTAAACTTCAGCTTTGTTCCCATTGCCTTTTGTAGTCCCTCCCAAAACTTTGGCATAAAGCGAGGATCTCTGTCAAACACTACACTTTCTGGTATACCAGGGAATCTGACAATGTTATCTACGTATAGCTTGGCTAATTGCTCCAAGGTGTATTGAGGTTTTATAGCAATGAAACGAGCAGTCTTTGTAAGACGATCGACAACCACCTAAACCGTGTTGACTGATCTGGGAGTCAATGGTAACTCCGTGACGAAGTCCATAGTGATATCATCCCACTTCCAAGTAGGTTCAGGTAGCGGTTGTAGAAGACCTGCCGGTCTCTATTTTTTGACCTTTGGTTGTTGACAATTCAGACATCGGAACATGTGCCTAGCCACATCTGCTTTCATTCCTCTCCACCATTAAAATCTCTTTAGGTCATGGTTCATTTTAGTACTTTTAGGATGCATCGAATATGGAGTGGAATGGGCTTCCAAAATTATTCTATTTCTAAGGTTCGAGTCTTCACTTTCAGGTATGCACAATCGTCCTCTATATCTCAAGACCTTATTTACGTTCAATGTAAAGTTAGGATTTGGCTTACCCTTCTCCAAATCTTTTTGTACAGTTCTCAGATATGGATATTGTTGAATCACAACTTTTACTTTGTCTGTCAAATCTGATAGAATCTTCAATGCGGGGAACATAAGTGAAAACTTATGGATCAGTCCTTGTTCTATAGGATTGCTTGGAGACTCCACTATACATGGCCTCATATCCCCTTCAGTAGTTGAAACCGCGGAACATAGAGCAGCACTTGTGCTAGATTCTTCTTCTGGCTTTAGCATCCCTTTTCTGCGTAATGCATCCGCAACTACATTGCCCTTTCCAGGATGATACTAAATATCTCAATCATAATCCTTTAGGAGTTCCAACCATCTTCTCTGTCTCATATTCAACTCCTTCTAAGTGAAGAGATAGGTGTGGCTCTTGTAATCCGACCTGATCTGGAACTTTTCTATAGATAATGTTTTCAAGTCTTGATTACATGAATCATCGCTGTTAATTTCAAGTCATGCGTAGGGTAATTCTTCTCACGCTCCTTCAGTTGCCTCAAAGCATAGGCATTTACCTGTTCTTCTTGCATCAGCACGTATACCAGACCCAATCCGGAGGCATTGATGTACAGGGTAAAGGGTTCCCCTGGTATCGAAATGGTCAAGATGAGAATCGATATCAGCCTTGCTTTTAATGTTTGAAAACATTGTTCATATTTGTTAGTCCAAATAAACTTTTCTCCTTTCCTGGCCAGCTTGGTAAGAGGTACTGCGACCCCAAAGTAGTCATCCACGAGTCGTCTGTAATAACTAGCTAAACCCAAGAAACTTTGTATCTCAGCAACATTCTTAGGTGTTTCCCACCCTACGATTGCTTCTATTTTATTAGGATCCACTTTTATTCCTCTTAATGAAAATACGTGGCCCAAGAAAGCCTCTTCATTTAGCCAAAACTCACACTTTTAAACTTGGTGAGAAGCTTTTCCCTTTTTAGCCGTTGTAAGGCTACTCTAAGATCCATCGCATGAGTCTCTTTGTCCTTGGAATACACCAAAATATCGTTGATAAAAACTATGACCGAAGTGTCTAGCATGTCATGGAACACTCGGTTCATAAGCCCCATAAAAGATGCAGGCTCGTTGGTTAACTCAAAAGACATAACCAGGTATTCTTAGTGCCCGTACCTGGTTCTGAAAGCTGTCTTTGGAACATCGCTATCCTTAATCTTCAATTGATGGTATCGTAATGGTAGGTCGATCTTAGAGAACACCTTTGCACCTTGCAACTGATTAAGCAGGTCATCTATCAATGGCAATGGGTATGATTCTTGATCATCAGCTTATTCAGTTCTTGGTAGTCTATGAACAGTTGAACACAACCGTCCTTTTTCTTCACGAACAACACCGGTGCTCCCATGGTGATATAATTGGCCGGATAAAACCCTTGTCTAATAACTCCTATAGTTGAGTCTTTAGTTCTTTTAAGTCCGAAGGATCCATCCAAAAGGGTGCCTTGGACACAGGTGCCGCCCCTAGCAATAAGTCTATAATGAACTCAGTTACTCAATCAGGTGGAATCCTGGGTAAGTCTTCTGGAAACACATCCAAAAATTCCCTCACAACTTCAATATCTTCCATCCGTGGTGCCTCTTTGGTAACTTCCACCACAGATACTAGATATCCAACTCCTTCCTTTTTAAGGCATCCCTTCGCCTTAAGTACAGAGAGGATAAGCTTCTGTTTACGAGGAAGTTTGGTCCCAACGAAACTAAATTATGTACCATCCTTGCCCTTGAATGACAACTTCTTCTTAGTGCAAAGCAGACTCGCAGAATGCTGAGACAACTAGTCAATTCCTAAGATGACGTCAAAGTCTGCCATCTTGTAAACTAGGTTCGCATTCAAACTCTGTCTACTAATACGAATTGAACATGGTCCATAACACTCATCTAATACAACCTCTAGTCCAAAAGGGGATCAAACTAGAAAACTCTGGTATAAAGGTCTTAAGGCACGTCTAACCCCTTTACCTCTTATGGTTTTTAAAGACCATAGCCAATAATCTCATATTGCACTCATTAGCTTACATCTCTTTTATCACTACTGTTCTACTTGATCTCTCTTTTATATATCTGAAAAAAGCATCTTTTGATTGTTTACTCACTACATATCCAACATGTCTACCTATAAGCTTGTATTTTTATCAATTCCGTCAAACTCTCTTGGTCTTGACTTAATCATCTTACTCGACATTGGAAAAAACTCAACAATAATTGTACCAATCTGAGTACTATCCATGCCATCACTCTTGAGTCCATCCTTGTATCCACACTTAGGTATGCATTTGAAAATCTTTTGCCTTGTCAAAATTCATACTGATATAACCATCTTTAACCCTACTCGAGCGCTATCTACTATTTACTAGCTGCTCTTGGTAGTTCTCACTTCTTGCTCATGTTTACAGGCCATGACTCAAATCTATCTATCTAGCAATCTCAAAAATAGATTCTCCATTACTTTATTTGAGGTATCTTGGCTATAGAGATTAATTTGAATTCAATCGTCTTCCCTCCCATAATTCCCTTATTAACTAAGCATCTTGTCAACGGAGGTTGGGAAATGTAAGAATCAGAATATTTATCCAAAAGTAATTTATTTCTTTATTTCAAATTCAATAATGATAACAAACATTTGTTTTATCTAGTGAACCTAGATTTGAAGGATCAAGAGTAAATCTATGGTAACCAAACCGACAACTAAGCGTGGTTAGGTTGCAAGGTGGTCCAAATACATGGAAGTAGAGGCTCCACAATTCTTAGACCTTTGGTTTATAGGTTCTTTCGAGTATGCGGTGCCATTGGTTAAGGCATTATGGGAATAAATCTGGAGAATTTTTTTTTGGTACAAGAATAAACTCAGGTATAAAATTGAAAAGATGTACATTTAAAATGATTAGACCTTTAGGCTGTTTTATCCATTCATATCTCTATTCATGTTGTCAAATATAAGAGTAGCTTAGATTATTTGATTTGGACTAATTCTAAGGGAACAACATCTATAACTCCAATTGACAGATTGAATAAAAAATGTATCCTGTCAAGGCACAACAATTTAGAATCAGATATGTGCATTATCTATAATCATAAGGGTAAGTCAATGATGCATAGTATACTATAAACACCTATCTAGATATATGGCCATTATAATGAGGTATCTCAGCTCACTCAGTATGTTCTTTATTGTGTCGACACTAGGCAACCTGTATGCTTGCCCTATATTATCATTCATACCATGCTTCGAGCTACGACGCTCAATCTGATGGCCAATTTGCTTTATGGCCGCATGATCACCACCATTCTCGATTGCCTTGGGAGTGAACATAGAGGGTGAGAGAATGACTGAGGAGACGGTCATGGCAGATTTAGACTAGGATGCCATCACTAAGATGGGCTTGCATGAGGCAGTCGTCAGTGATGCTGAGTCGGAGGCATTGGAGCGACCTCTGGGTCGAGTAGCAGCAGTAACAACAGCTGAGGCTGAGGCAGCCATAGCAAAGGCAGCAACAGGGGGTGGAGAGGATTAGATGTATAAGGATGTAGACGACACCACAACATACATCAGGGGCTGGTCCTTTAAGTCTCCCTCCAGATTCGATGATGTCACTCCTCTTGGATATTCGGGGGTCTCAGTGTATGATGGAGCATCGCTTAGGAGAGATCTTGAAGGTACAACAAGTGACAAAACAGGGGTGATGGATCTTGCTACGAGTCTTGGTACCACTCAGGAGCAAGTAGCTTGGCGCCAGAGGACATATGTAGAGGATTATGATAGAGACCGAAAGTCACCACCTCCTCCAGCAACTTAGGGATAGAGTTTTATTTTCTTCTATAGATACATTTATTTTTGGTGTATATTCTTAGGGTAACTGTCTGGATTGTAGACTGTGCCCTATGTTATTTGTTTAATTATATGTATTATTGTCTGGTTTAAATTTTGTCTCAACCAACACATGTGCTTCGATGTGTTTGTATTAAAGCTTTTAAATTTAACCTAACTTAGTTCATGGACTCACGTGAATGTACTTAGGTTTGATTGGCAGAGCCTTAGAGCTCTGATACCAAGTTGTTACGTCTTAATTCTGGACGAACCAGAAGTGTGAATGAATCGTCTAAAGAACCAACGACTTAAGCCAGGATCACATAGGACTGTGCCAACTATCAAACCATACACTTCACATAATCAGAGTAAATAAATAAATAACAAAAATTATATTAATAATGAACTGAGAGTCTACAATGATAAATAATAAATAACCAATTATCTGCAGTGTATCAAAATATAAAATAAGAAACTATTACTAATCCCATAAGTCAAATACGAACACGAAACCCTAAGCATGGACATAATGGAAACACTTGCATGATGAGCCATGCTCGTCCTCCACAGCTTGCACGTCCATAGCTGTCATGCCCATATATTGGCGCATTGATGTAATCTTCGACTATAGTACCTGCAACATTAGAAACTAAAAGAATGGCATAGGTGAGGGTCAACTCTCCAAAATGAGCTCAGTGAGAAAACAAAACAATGCAACAAATATATGCATGATGTAACATTCAATTCTTTGTTCTGGTATAAGTTTGCAATGTGCTATGGTATGGATAGGCAGCCACCACACCTCCATGCACGAGAGTGAGCATGCTCAATGGATCACACACTGCTATCGCCCCACATCACCCACTATAGAATAGAGATAGAGTTAGAGCCTAACGGATCACACGTCAGCACTCCCCTGATACTCTAACCAATACCAGTATGTATGCCCCTACTGGTGAGGGCTTGCAAACTGGGTTCGTGACTAACCAATCCTAGATGTCATCAAAGGTTTGTATCCAAAACCTTACCCCAGCATCCCTCAATACATCCATAGAGATAGAGCTAGGGTCCACCGACAGACAACCATACGTCCGCAATCACCCCCCTGATATCCTACGACGTACTAGTTCCGCTAAGGTAATGGGATACGATGATGTCAATGTGATGAATGCTTCAATGCTCTAATATCTTCCCATTCAATACACCAATCACATACAAGCACATGCCTATCCCTAGCATAATCATCATAATAGGAACATGAATAAATATGTATGAACAGATATATATATATATATGAGATGCACAAAAAATCACACATAGCATGGTATCATTCATGATAGCAGAAAGTAAAAGGAAAGGGTAGCTTGTTATTAACCAATTATTTTAGATCTTATTTTCTCACCTGTGATTGATGTTTGTTCATTTTTCAAGCTTTAGAAACTATCTGGAGCTTGTTGAGAACCTAGGCAATTAGTAAACTTTAGTTAGGGTTCCACATTATCAAGTTATTGTGTTCAGACTTACTGTCCGGTCTCCAATACATGCCTTCCGGACATTGTCTGGTCCCTTCACCAGTCCTGTATTGTAAGACCAGTGAGTCCGCCGGACAGACCCTGTCATACTTCTTGAGAGTAATTGGTCGCCTCACCAATTTCTTATATGTCGTCCGATGAAGGGACCGGACAACTTCTGAGTCATATCCCAGATTGTCTTTCAGTCCGAGTTCCTTCTGAGTCCATTCTTCGACTCAACAATGGGAACCATCCTAAGGACATTTTATGGCCTTTATTCATTATCTTACTCAGTGCATTTAATCCTAACCATTGTAATGTCATTACGAATTTATATTCAACATATTAATATTGAAAGCATGGGATTGGATCCGATCTTCCTCCCAACATGATTTCCAATCAAAAAATCTACTACAATCTAACCCTCTATAGAGACAAGGTACTTACTGTCGATCCTTGCTGTGGTAGGTTGAAGTTCAAACGGTAATTCCTTCTTTTGCAGAACCTTTTTTCCTTTCTACAAGCTTTCTTCCTCTCCAAGCCTTTTTCTCATTCTTCTCCTCTCTTTCTCTCAATTCTAAGGTTTATGATTGATCAAAAAAGTGAGAGAAAGTAAAGGGACATCCTCTTTATAAAGAGAAAGTTTCCATATAGAGTCCTCTCTAAATTTGGAGAGTGACCTCTCTAAATTAGGAAATTTTCCTAATTACGGAGTCAAATTTGGGCTTGATTGGTCGACTCATCGGTCCCAAATCTCAAGAACCAAACAACATTCAAAAAATTGGTTTCTTACGTGGTTTTGCTGTTCCTTCATACGGTTGGTTTGCTTAAGCCGATTACGATGGGAAGACCTGGCACAACACGGTTAGATCAGGTTAGTGGCGTGCGGGTCTTACACGGGATCCATTGAGTTGAAATGCACTATTGTATGCTTCCACTCGACTTCTTCATAAGTAAGTTGGTGGAAAATAGAATGCCTCTTTATCTTTCCCCCCGGCCTGTGCTACGCAGTAGAGGATGAAAACCCTCTCTGACCGGGGAACCAAGACTGGGAACAATAAAACTGGAAAAAGACCAGCCTAAGGGCTGCCTTTATTTATTGAAAACCCGATTCATGAGACATCTCCGTAGATCTTTTAGTATTTTACAGAGCTGCCAGTTCTGCCAATGTACGGCGTGCACTTGGGATACTACGAAAATTGAGGACACAGATCAAGAAATGGAATTTCAATTAGTTGTGGGACAAAAGAAAGACATGTTGTGTATGAATCACTTACATATTCTTTTGAATTATATGTACCCATGAGATTAATTTGGAAAACAGGTAAGGATATGCAAAAACAAACAATCCGAGCCGACTAGCATCCCTTTCCACTGCGCATTTATCGAACAAAGAAGACGACTATAGGATCGAATTCGCTTTCCACGCTGAACTAGTCATCCGATACCTTCTGCTTGTCTCATGTGTGTGGATCCATGTCTTTTTCTGTTCCAGCCTCCCTGAAGTAGGTAGGGATGGGTAAGAAATGGTCCCCCGTTGTCTGTAGGCCTTTGATTCTGGTCTTACGGTTTTTGAGAAAGGAGAGAACTACCTTACTAAGAAGAATATTGCTCTTTCTAAGAGTAGGCTTCCTTTACGAGTACGTTCGCCTACTCGGCTAAATACGGATACACTACCATGCGCTTTGGATATGTTGTTGATCAATTCCATGATGAGTACTGTTTTACCCACCCCAGCTCCCCCGAATAGTCCTATTTTTCCTCCACGGCGATAGGGAGCTAAAAGATCCACTACCTTAATTCCTGTTTCAAAAATGGATAATTTGGTATCTAACTGTATAAAGGCAGGCGCGGATTTATGAATAGGATATGTTGTGCGAGTGTCTACAGGACCTAAATTATCAATATGTTCTCCAAGAACATTGAAAATGAGTTAGTGCACTAGTTTTCTTTGCTAGGCACCACTATCGCAGCCCGGATCCAGCCAAGTTCTATTGATCATATCCCCTTCCCAATAGTTGTACCTTGTCTTGGGGTTGTCCCACTCACTACAAAGAGCAGCCAACCTCGTTGTCTACTCCATACTGCTTGTTGACGGACTACTTATGCATCGGAGTGGTCTTCTTGTCATTCTGCTTCCCTGTGTGCAAACATCAGCGAGCTTAAGGCAAGCCGATTCATGTAGCAACAATTTAGCACCCACTGTGGGGCCCTAGGTAGTGTCTTGGTAAAAGCAAGGTTATAGCAAAATCCAAAACACATTAAGATCTTGAATGTCGTCAAGATTAAATCATAATCAAGCGAAGATGAATGCCATTCAAAACAATGCAACTGCTAACAAGAACGCAGGTGCTAATTGTAATAACCCGCCTGCCAATAACAACAATGTAGGCATCCATCGCAATAACATGCCTCCTAAAGAAGTACCTCCTTTCGGAGATGCTCCCAAGGTGTACCCCGCAGAGAAGGGGAAGAGTTGATCCCTGCTGTGAACGATTTTAACATGAAGGACAACCTGTCATTTCCCCCCTCTCCTTAGTACATGACAAGGGAGCAGTTCAAGCTGATGGTGCTTCAGCTAAACGTCAGTTGGAGATCTTGATGAAGTGCCCAGAAGAACGACCCCCTGCAGTGGGCAACGATGCACATCGGCTCCAACAGGAGAGGCACCACCCCCAAGCCTCAACCTCTCTAGATAATAGATAGGGGTGGGAGTGGCATCACGGACATCTTGACCGCCGAGGGTGCCAGAACAACGCGCTGAATCATGATGGCCAATGACACGCTGACCAGGCGACTGGGAACGCACAAGGTGTCCCTTTGCCACCTGCTCAACAAAGATCAACCAGTAGGCATTCTTGTCGGCAGGTTGGTGAAGTACTAGTAGCACTGGGCGAGACACATGGAATAAGCGCCGCATCATCCTCCAGCACATCTGTAGACAGCATGTATAGGAGTGAGAGCCGTATCCCAGTGTTAGATTTCCTGGGCCCTCATCTAGCCTAGAATGATATACATGCTCGATTAAATGCAACTCACCTAAACAGGACAACTGAACAAGCATAGCTCCACCTTGCTGACCGCGGGGTTGAATAGGAGCTCAGAGAATTGAAGGACCGACTTCAGTGTGTTGAAAAGAATCGAGCTCATCCAGCTCACTAGATCTATAGCAGGGAGAGTGCTTTCTCTGGGCATGTCACGAGAACCCACCTTCTTAGAGGGTTCACTATGCCAGCTATGAATTCGTATGATGGTATTACCAATCTAGAACACCATCTGGATACATTTTTTGCCATGGTGTTGTTCCATGGCTACCATGATGAAATTGTCTGCCGAGCATTCTCGGCTACACTCAAAGGTGTAGGACACCTCTGGTACAGTAGCTTGCCCAAGCGTTCGGTGAACTCTTTTAATCAGTTGGCCAACAATTTCCTCGACCAATTTTAGAGTCAGCAGATACATAAGAAGACATCTTATAATTTGATGGACTGCAAACAACAGGAGGACGAGACCTTATGGGCCTTCCTCGACTTATTCAATACCGAGGCGCTCCAGATAAAGGACCTGGAGGATTATGTGCATATAACAACCCTGAAATGGGAGGCATTCAGGGTATAGTTTTGGGAAGGTATTGGGCACCCAAACTGTTTGATCCAAAATTAGCCTCCTACTTTCCTTAGACGCTAGTGTTCTTATTGTGCTTGGTCAACTGGATGTCCTAAACCAAGTTGCTACGTTCTGCTAACCTAGGATTTAGCCAAGCATGTCTTTGAAGTAAATAAGCAAGCAATATGAACCAAACCAAATGATGGTTTCGACATTGGACTGAATTTGGGATGTTCAACCCAAATTGCTTACGTATCCCTTGAGATCTCTATCTCTCAAGAATCAGGTCCAAAAAGGTAGTTCGAATGGGTTTGTGGTTAAGGTTTCTTAGGGTTTCTTTTCCCTTTTTAGGTTTCTGAGAGTTTCCATTCCTTATTTAGGTTTTTGAGGGGTTCCCTTCCCTATTTAGGTTTCTAAGGGTTCTCATTCCCTAATTTTCCATTTTTAAGTTTGAGGGTTCCCTTTCCCTAATTTTCCATTTTTTAGGTTTCTAAGGGTTTCCTTTCCCTAATTTTTCATATTTTATTAGCTTTCATTCCTTTTCTATTCTTTCCTTAGATTTTCAGATTTCTTTCCTCTTCTGTTATGTGCCTAGATTTTTAGATTTCTTTCCTTTTCTATTATGTTCTTAGATTTTCAGATTTCTTTCCTTTTATGTTATGTTCTTAGATTTTTATGACAAGTATATCACTCCTAAATGGTAGGTGTATCTAAGTTAAACAGATATACCACCCAGCAGAGAGAGAGAGAAAAGAAAGATAAAGGAAAAGCGAAAGAGAGAGAGAAGGGGGAGGAAGAGGAAGAGTGCAGAGAAAGAAGGAGAATAAGGATCAACTTACTTCTGCAAGCACGAGTTCGTCAGAGGAATTGAAAGAGACAGACCTCTATAAGTATCCTTTCATTCTAGTTGTAAATCAGTGAACGTGACTCACAATGGAAAATATTGATGTCAGTATTAATAAGTGTTGTCCTTCACCATTCATGGTTCCCGATGTTGTCATGTGGATGTCTCCATGATTAAATCAAGGGAAGAGAAACCATTCACCATTAATGGAGAAGCCTTGTGCTATATGAGCTACTGTCCACGGGATCGGATCGTGAACGGTAGTACATACGGTATAAGAGAAGGGATGATAACGAATCGTAATGGACTAAATCAAAGCCTATGGAAACTCGGAGATCTGAGAGTGACCACTAGAAATCGGAATCATGAGCCAAGGGGATTCGAAGGGCTTAAACTTGGACCCAAGGTTTCTATGCCGGAGCTAGCATCTCGGCTATTGGTTGAGTCCAACGGTATCCAAAAAGTAATATAGACATGGATCCACGACCCCAAAAGTCATAGTCACGCTTGAGGGAGTCTGGACAACACCCTAGAAGCACAACTACAGACATCCATCCATGTTACAATGTGTGGCCATAGACACCAACCACATTGCCTAGTAGATGTGATGTGCTACCATGACCTCCAGCTGCACATGTTTTCGCATCAGATCCTGGCCAAGTTCGGCCAATAGCTTGCTATAAAGTATCTAAGGCTACTTATGGGTTTAGAACCCTGTGATCATGTTGTGAGGATAGTGATGTCCACCCACGCTGAATGGACGGTGAAATGATTTGGAGTCGCCACCTAGATTAAGGTCTAGGACCTAAAATGTAGCCTCATCCTGAGATAAGACTTCTATTGACTCATAACCCAACATATCGACTTTGGTCCAACAGAGAACGGGTAAGCGTTCAAAGTACAGTTTGGGAAGGTGTTAGGCACCCAAAACTGCCCGATCCGAAAATCGGCCTCCTATGTGATTCTACTTTCCTTAGACTCTATGGTTCTGACTGTTCATGGTCAATGGATGATGACTAGGGCTCATGGGGGATCTTATGCCAAGTTGCTGAGTTCTTCTAGCTTAAGTTCAGCCAAACATGTTCTCAAAGTAAGAAAATAAATAAAATAATATACAATGAACCGCTTGGAAATCAAGTCCAAAAACGTAGTTCGAAACAGAAAGTGATTAAGGTTTATGGATGTGGATTATGATTAAGCTTTCTTAGATTCAATTTATTCAAGTTGAAGTTTATGCTTGATGATGATTGAGATTGAATCTAGAGATAGCCTAAATGGATCGAAGTGAACGAGGATATAGATACGGATATGGATATGGGGGACCTAAGGATACTAAGATGGGGTACCGTACTTGGAGGGTCCTCCAAGTTGCCTACGTATTCCAGAGGTCCTGGAAATCAGGTACAACGTAGTTCGTTTTTTTGGGTGGATTGGGTAACTTCAAGGGCTAGGGTATGTCTCTCAGGGAGTAGAGTGTGGCTCTCAGGGAGTAGAGTGTGGCTCTCGGGGGAGTAGAGTGTGGCTCTCAGGGAGTAGGGTGTGGCTCTCAGGGAGTAAAGTGTGGCTCTCAGGGAGTAGAGTGTGGCTCTCAGGGAGTAGAGTGTGGGATAGTCTCGCAAGACTAAGGTGCGTACTCGCAAGTACGACTTCAAGATAGGGCCTCGCAAGGCTAAGGGGGGGTGCGTGCTCGCAAGCACGACTTCAAGATAGAGCCTCGCAAGGCTAAGGGGGGTGTGTGCTCGCAAGCACGACTTCAAGATAGAGCCTCGCAAGGCTAAGGGTGCGTACTCGCAAGTACGACTCATGATAAAGCCTCGCAAGGCTAAGGGAGGTGCATGCTCGCAAGCACGACTTCAAGATAGAGCCTCGCAAGGCTAAGGGGGGTGCGTGCTCGCAAGCACGACTTCAAGATAGAGCCTCGCAAGGCTAAGGGTGCGTACTCGCAAGTACGACTTTATGCTAGAGGGAGTTGGATTTGTAATCTCAGGGAGTAAGGTTTGTACTCTCAGGGAGTAGAGTGTAAGATAGTCTCGCAAGACTAAGGGGGGTGCGTGCTCGCAAGCACGACTTCATGATAGAGCCTCGCAAGGCTAAGGGTGCGTACTCGCAAGCACGACTTCAAGATAGAGCCTCGCAAGGCTAAGGGTGCGTACTGCAAGTGCGGCTCGGGTTGAGGATGCGTACTCTCGGGGAGTAGAATATGTATGTGTGACTCGGGGAGTCAGATTTGTACTCTCAGGGAGTAAGGTTGTACTCTCAGGGAGTAAGGTTGTACTCTCAGGGAGTTGGATTTGTACTCTCAGGGAGTAAGGTTTGTACTCTCAGGGAGTAAGGTTTGTACTCTCAGGGAGTAGGCTTGTTCTCTCAGGGAGTTGGATTTGTACTCTCAGGGAGTAGGGTTTGTACTCTCAGGGAGTAAGATTTGTACTCTCAGGGAGTAGGGTTGTACTCTCAGGGAGTAAGGTTTGTACTCTCAGGGAGTAGGGTTGTACTCTCAGGGAGTGATGTTTGTACTCTCAGGGAGTGATGTTTGTACTCTCAGGGAGTAAGGTTTGTACTCTCAGGGAGTGATGTTTGTACTCTCAGGGAGTAAGGTTTGTACTCTCAGGGAGTAAGGTTTGTACTCTCAGGGAGTGAGGTTTGTACTCTCAGGGAGTAAAGATTTGTACTCTCAGGGAGTTGGGTTGTACTCTCAGGGAGTAGGGTTGTACTCTCAGGGAGTGATGTTTGTACTCTCAGGGAGTAAGGTTTGTACTCTCAGGGAGTAAGATTTGTACTCTCAGGGAGTGATGTTTGTGGGCACATTGATTGATGTGTGGAACCGTATCTGGGAGTTTCCCAGACTACCTACGTATCTCAGGGTATTGACCTGAGAATCAGGATCCGCGTAGTTCGAAATGACACTGTTCATTGGGTGACCCACTTGGGTCAGAATATGGGCGGTCCGGTCGGATCGAAAGATATTCCTAGATGATCTGCGGTTGGATTCACATTAACCTATCTAGAATCTGCATCCTAGGGGAAATGAACTGAGGGGTAGGGATCGTCCTAAACTACCCTTGTTACTTACAACCCTGATTTGGAATTGTTGGGCTAAGCTTCATGATCTTGATTAAGACTTTTATCATTTTCCATTATTACCCTTCCCATGAATGTGGGTGCCTACATGCACGTCCCCACACCTAGGAATGTCTTCTATCAGTGTACATGCACGGCAGTTCGACTAGGGTGCAACGAAAAGTAAATTCTTGCCAATATAAACATCATTCAATCATGGCATTAGCGCGGATCGGCATGGCGGTGTACACAAAGCTAGCATTGTAAGCATGTGAACAGGGTAGCGCATAATATGACAGCGTAATCAAGGGACATGATAGATGCATGGATATAACGACATAAACGATATCAGATCCTCAATCTAACGGTTATATCTCTTCAAAAATGATGATCATGATCAACACTTAGATTTCATCAAAATATGATCAACACTTAGATTTCATCAAAATAGCCAAGATCAACGGCTCAGATTTCATCAAATAGCTATAATCATGATCAAAGACTCATATCTCATCAAAATAGCTATGATCTATGACTTAGATCTCCTCATCATCGATCGACTAAGAAATCAATGGCCGTTAAGTGCGAATCAATTATGATCCGGATTCAACAATCTACATCACTCAAAATACCCACGATGACAATCCAATGGTTCAAATTACTCAAGATCATAATCTAACCGTTCGATTCATCAAAAATAATCATGATCAAGATTCGGTTTAGATTCACCAAAATCACTTACGATGACAATCCAACGGTTCAAATCGCTTAAGATCGTAATCCAACCATTCAGATTCATTTAAATCAATCCCAAAGATAATCTAACGGCCCAGATCGTTCATCATGATAATCTAACCGCTCAGATTGATTAAAAGCACTTCCAAAGACCATCTAACGGTTCAGATTGTCAAGATCACAATCCAGCCGTTCAGATTGATTAACATCACTTCCAAAGATCATCTGACGGTTCAAATTAATTATAATCACATCAAAATTTTAGATCAATGGCTATGATCAAATCATTAAAATTCTAATCATATGGTCACGATCAACTCTCGTAAAAATCAAATCATGTGGTTGGATCACCCACATTATAATTTCAAACCTATGGTCGGGACCAATTTCATGAAATTCTCATCATATAGTCGGATCATTTTTTTTTATCACATAAAATTTACAACACATCGGATCAATTTCCGTTGCATTAAATTCCATGATCAATGGTTTGATTTTCATCATGTTGAAATATTAACATAAATGGTTCTCAATAAACATAGATAGGCATGATGATTCAAATGTCAAAAAAATGATCGGTGATAAAGAACAAAATATAAAATAAACAAATAAATAAAAATAAAAAATTAACCAAGATAATGTTACATGCTGTTATGCCAACTGAGGAGAGGGAGAAAAAGCGATCGACCTGGCTTGATCTTGTTTCGATGGTTGAGAGTGAGAAACGTTGCCGGGTCGTCGGGTTGCCAACGAAGATCGTCGCGGGGGTGTCGCGAGGTGGTCGGGGGGATGAATCGGTCTGATCGCGGGGTGGTGTCGTAGGTGGGGTAGGTGGTGAGAAGGAGGAGCGGAGGTGGTCGGATGCCAACTTTTTCGTTTCTTTTCCTTTCGGCCGTAGCTCGGACCAAATGGTGCGTTCGACAAAAAAAAAAAAAACACAACTGCGGAAGAAAATCCCTCCCTTCTCATTCGGTTGAGATGGGATTTTATAGCGGGTTGGGGAGGAAGGGCGATGGGGTTGGTGGCAGCATGGAGGCGGCATGGAGAGGGAGTGCGACAGGCATGGAGAGGAGTGGCGGTGGGATGTTCGGTGATTCTGGCTGGGTCAGTAGCGGTATGGAGTTCGGTAAGGGAGAAGATGGAGGTGGCGGTGAGGGATGGTGATTTCGGCGGGTAGGTAGGTGGCAGCATGGGAGGAGGAGGTGGCGGTGAGGTTGGGCAGCTTTATGGCGGTGTGGAGCGGCGGTGGGTGTGCGGGCATGCCTCTCTCTCTCTCTTGGTTATTGATTCAAATCCCACCCAAATCATATATAAAATAATATAATATATATGAGCATATATTATAATATATATCTCTTATATAATATAAAATCATATATATATATATAATGCACATGGATTGACTTGGCTCGGTTTGGACCGGTCTAGGCTGGGTAAGGCTGGGCTGGTTGAGTTCAACGGGTTGGACTAAATTGGGCTTGAGCCGGGTTGGGCTGAGTAAGTATGGACCGGGTTGATTCTCTCTCTATTATGAGTCTTCTCGGCTTGTAATTCCGCATGAAAATTTCGCGGCCTCTCTCGCGGATTTTCCACGTCCACTTTGAAGAGGCGGACAAAGGGCCGCTTGGTGCTTGAATCGTCGATTCGGACGTGAGATGAACAAAATATGAAGAATTGAAGCTTTGCGATAATTCGGCTAGCAACTTTGCATGGGACCCGCAGGGCTTACGCCCAAAATTCTTTACGTCCACTTTGAAGAGGACGGACAATGGAGCAGTGGCACTTGAATCGCCGATTCGGACTTCGGATGATCAAGATATGAAGAATTGGAGTTTTGACGATAATCCGATCGACAACTTTGCATGGGATCCGCGGCGACTTTGGTCCAAAATTCTTCGCGTCCACTTTGAAGAGGACATGCAAGGGAGCACAGTGACGCTTGAATCGTCGGATTTGGATGTCGGGCGATCAAGATATGGTCGAATGAAGTCCGATCGATTTAAATCACGATAATTTGCCCAATAAATCCTTAATTTATGATAATTTACAGAAAAGCCCTTGGATTTAATAAGCCAATTTCAATCCGACTAAAATCGCGACATCTTCTTCGTTTGATATCGGAATTGAATGATTCTGGTATCAATTCGAAGGTATTTTCAAGACCTTGCTGTAGGGCCCGCCAACATCAGCTTTGAAATCACCACTTATCGTCCAAACCTTGAATTGACCCGCAACCCTTCTGAATATGCCCATCAAGACTCTTGTTCATGGCTGGGGATGGCAAAAATGGGGTGCTTACACGTGTCCAACAAAGAAAAACCCCCTTGCTATTTCATGTATTTCGGAGGTGGAATTGGACTATACATTAAAACGTCCAACCTCACACCACCTCTGCAGTTTTAAATAGCTAACCCAATATACTGGGACTAGGCAACACCCCAGGAGTGCTGGAAACTGAACATTGGTGGTTAAAATGGGGACAAGAGTTGGTTGGTTACTAGCCCAAGGAGTTGTTCAATGACTTAGCAGATAGAGCGACTTCTGTAGCGTGGGGAGGAAAGGTTCTCGGTCAAACACCACTTCCTGAAATGGGCAGCGGCCATTTCCAGGAATAAGGTTTTGGAAAAGCAAGTTTTATCTCTAAGATTCGTGTTATGAATCAGCCTCATCAAGAAAACTTCAGAAATGTGGATCCAACTGAAATACGTCGTCATAATGACGTGCCTAGTTGCTATAAATCATCTGTTGGGCAATTTGCACAACAAGGGACCTATATATTTTTTGGGGGCCCTGGTGGGAACGGTCTCCGTCCAGTCTAATAAGCATTATTCAAACTTTGAAGGATACCTTGTGTTTCCATTCTACTATGTACTCAAGCACTTTATATTATTGGGAATAGTCCCACATTGCTAATGAGATTGGAATCATGGGTTCTTATATATGGAAAAGTCCCTCTAGTTCAAACTTTTGTGTGTGTGTGTGTGTGTGTGTGTGAAACTTGGTGTGTGTGTGTGTATTCATCTCTTTTTTAAGATCTCATTAGTACTCTGATCAATATCTTGCAGTAAATTTTTTTTTTTTTTTTGGGGGGGGGGTGGGGTGTAACATCATCTGTTCTATTGATATATAGGAGCTCCTATCATAAGCATGCCCAATATATATCTATCTTGTTGCATATTAACTTTCTTATTATTCTTTCTTTCTTTAACCTGAGATCACTTTAAAAGGATGAAATTTGCATAACATAGTTGAATACAAAAAAAGGTCATCAAATATCATAAAAGCTTGTCTATCAACCATAAATTTGAATTTGGAACTCCATTTCCTTATTGAATTTATAATCTTAAGGACATAGAGAACAATAAGTAAAACACTGCTTTAAAAATGAGGGAAGAAAATAATAGCTTAGACTTATAACAGTAGCTGGAAAATTGTTATTCCCTAGCTTTTAAGGCCCACATGCCACTTCTTCCAAGCTTTAAATATGAACCAGAGCTTAAAAAGCCTGCAAGCATACTTTTTTTTTTGGGTAAGTCCTGCAAGCATACTTGCTACCAAGTTTCTCGTACGCATTACTCCTACCCAATGCTTCCAAACTTGGATCGTTAGAGCCATGATCTATACATATGCACCCTTCCATGATTGACCAACACTTTTTGTCAGACAAAATTTGTAGATCTTGGGTATACACAAGATGCATCATTTAAGAAACTGTGCTACTTCGAGTTGTTACTATTAATCTACTCCCTTTCCCTACCACACCAAGTGTAACTCAATCTTAGACATGTCCAACCATTGTACAGGCACTTCAGTCTAGACACCATCTAAGACGATAAAACATCACTTCCCCCTTAATTCATCCCTCACCTCACATTGAAGTTGTTCTAGTTCCCTCAAGTTGGGATTTTTCCTATTCAATAACTCTAGAATTGCAGAAATCAATCTCATAACATCAAAATCAGTACACACATAACCCAAATTCTTTTTTCAATGTTTCTTTACATCATGATTGTAAGGAATGAGTAACTGAAATTGTTGTTTCCCCTTATCCATAGCCACCTATTGATTGAGTAACGAATATGGTATTTGAACATTTGAATTTTGAAATAGCCTTTCCTTATCAATGACAATGATCATTAATATAGACAAGTTGAGCTAGAGTTACCTTGCTTATACCCCCAAATCTAACAATGGCCATCTGTAATACTCACTATTTCAACAATCAAAACACATCAAAGTAGTATATGTTGATTAGAGAGAAATTATAAGGAGATCATTTCTCAAATCTAATATTTTTATTTTTTTCAAGGAAGTCTTACCAGTTGATAGCCATTTTGTTTGTTTTTGTATGATCTAAAATCTTATGGGAATGGCCATATAAGGACTTGAAATGCTCCCTTTTTTTTCTTTTTTTTTTTTATAGCAAAAAGGTCTAAAAGGAATTAATTAAAGGTGCAGCCGGACAATGTTCTTTCCCCTTAAATGAATAAAGGTGGGAATGAGAGGTAGAAAATAGGGATATGTGTGTCACTGTGTGTGAGGGAGGAAAATATCGTAAAGATAGAAATAGTAAGAGTGACATATGAGGAATTTCAAGGGGTGAAGAGAGAGAATTTAGGATGCGACCAAGGAAGAGAGGGAGAGAAACAGAAGTATAAATTAAAGAGATATTATATTGGGAGAGAGAATGAAAGAAGAAAATAAGCACAAAGACATAAGGGAAAGAGAGCATGTGAAGGTAGAGAATAAAGAGTATTTTATATGAGATTTTGGAGGGTGAAAGAGAGATTTTAGGAGGTGAGAGAGAGGGAGAGGGGGAGTGAGTAAGGGGAGATTGAGATTGAGATCCCAAAGTAAATGGGGGGTTTTTGTTTTTTTAGTAAAAAAAATTGCATTCAAAATTTCAACCAGCTGTTTCAGAGTTGGCAAAGAAATACAGAAGAAATATGCAGGAAGTATAAATATAACAGCCTTAGGCATCAGTTGGAAGCATTGTGTGCTTAGAGCAAAAAGAGAATGGATCGTTGTGTATGGGTTTGGGGGTTGTAGTTTTGGGGTCAACCATTGTGAGGCCGACAGTTGCAGTAACATGTAGTCCTTTGCCCACCTCTTGATCGGTACTGGTACTCCACCTACAACTCCTAGTTCTGAATGTTGCTCAAGTCTGCAAACATTGAACAAAATTGCCAACACTTGTCAAATACACTAGTCTTTTTGTGCTTGCCTAAAAGGTGCAACATGTCATTTCAGTATGCCCCCGAGAAGTCCAAGCAATTACCATTACTTTGCAAAGTCCAACTTAGCATAGGATTGCAACAGGTGGCTCACTATTCTCTTTAACTTTAATTCATTAAAAAACTCTGATCATCAGGAAAATTTCACCCATCCCTTTGTATTTTGCTTTTAAGTCCCCTAATCCCCAACTCGTGATTAATTTTAACCGCACCTCTGGCTGTTAAATTGGGTAACAGAAAATGCAAAATTACCCAATTAACCTCCCATTATAACTTGACAATCAAATAATAAATTTTCCCTTTTACTATCTTACCCTTACCCGAATGAACAAGTTGGTAGGTAGTCTTCTACTTCTTAACGTATGTGGTCTAACCATATAGCCTACCTCATTGCATGCAGAGTTTTAAAAGTAGACCTTCACAAAGTAGCAGTGGGAACGTCTCTTTTGATGATCCAATAGAAGCTCTGCTCCACATTGTTTGTCAAAAGCTTGTAAGGTTGGACACGATCAAGTGTTGATAGGTCTTGTCTCGATCTCTATGATGCCATCTCCGAACTTTGGCCAGATATCGATTCAATCTTCTCCTTCGAATCGATCTCTATCGTCTGCTTTCAAGCTCTCAATTCACTCGTCAAGCTAGCAGACACTCTTTGGACTATGCTATTAGACTTCCAATCCGCCATTCAAAAGGAATCTTCCAAATCCCCTATTCTTGGGGTGGTCTTCATCCTCTAACTCAATACGTGATGAATTACCTGTACAACATAGCAATGCAACATCACCAAATTCACTTTCGGTAAAATTGATACTACATGCATATCAATCCAATGAAATTAGATGATAATAATCAATTCGGACTTCAATTTTTTACATAGAAAAAATTTGGAAAACAATGAAATTAGGGAAGGAAAAGTTTTCTTGATTTTTTTTTTTTTTTTGAATCCTTGTTGGATCTAAAGCAAGAGCAGAAAAGGCATGAATGTCTCGTACTATGTGCAAGAAATGGTGAGCAAGAGCTGATCCCCAACCTCCCCCTCCAAAGGACACTTGTTCTAGCACAAACGAATAGTGCTGGTCACAGCTTCAGCAAACCCAGGACAAGGTTGGTGTATTCCTCGTCACTTTTCTCCCCATCTTCCTTTCTCTCTTTTTCCTTCTCATCTGCTCTTAGGCTTATTCCGTGTAATCGTCTTTTGGCCGCCGGATCCAATTCAGCGAATGAATCATCTCTAAGAACTTAAGGCTTAGGGAATTCATTTAGAATCGAAATTCCTGGCTCAAGATCTCTTTCATCTTTTAAACCATGAAGAATCATAGAAATTCGTTAACATAATTCATATGGAAGGGTTTCCCTTTTCCTTGTGATTGATTATAGTGCTAAAAGTTGGAGAAGACAAAATCACAATGAAATGGGGATTCAACCAGAGCTTCTCAGTTGGGACTGACTCCACGAAGTTGGGGGTTGGATGACTTAAAATCACAGTATAGGAGGGGTGGGTGGAATTTTTTCAAAAAAAAGAAAAAATATTTGCCACACCTCCTGTAGTATGGATTAATCTCACCCACCCACCTTTGTTTGTGATAATATCACTAACACACCATGAGGACACATAGAATAGTTAAAAAGACTTTTTTACCCAAACATTATTCACTTTTATTTTTATATTTTCTTAATGGACCTAGATCTTGAAATCCCGATTCTCGATTTGTCCGTGGAAGTGGGCTTTCCTAAACGGTGCTCAACCCTCACCCTTCTTCTTCCTCCTCAACATCGACTTGTTTGTAGGCTTTCCTGCCTCTTTACTTCCCCATCTATGAGGCACCAAGCTTATTTCATGTACTTGTATAAGAAATGATCAACTAAAAGCGGACTGAAATTTAGTAAGAATTCAAATAAAATTAGTTGTAGATCCATTGGATTTCAAATAAATTTGAATCATTGAAAAGCTAATAAGCATCAAAAGTATGAAATTCAAATTTCACTAGAGCAACAAATTTTCAAGAACCACATTAATTAATGTTGACAGAACTGCAAATCCAGTAGATGTATCGTTGACAAGGAAACATCGTAGATTTCAGTTTTAAGCAAAAAAGTATGCAAAGTTCATCATTCACCAAGAACAATGAGAATTACATTAAGAGAGAGACAGATCAGATGCAGAAATGACATTATTTGATACATTCAGCAGCGACAGACACGAGATGTTGAGGGGCTCGACTCGCCCCATTCGAAGATGATGGGTGCATTGGCTACGATCCTCGCTTATCGTCCAGCGTTACAAATTTTACTCGAATTTTGTAGGAATCCAAATCCACTCCTATTGTGTCTTCCCCATCTTGAATCTTAGATTACTCCCTAAATCTTCATCACATATTTTACAGAAACAACAACAAAACTCATACATACTTAACCTGAAAAAAGAAAAAGTTCTTGAAGAATCATCCTGACTCCTAAGAAAGAATGGAAGAATCACTTTAGAAGCTGGCACTTTGGCACACAAGGACATGAATTTTTTATGATAGGGAAGTGTTGATACAAAAAATTGAATGGTGTGATCTGGCCGCTACGTTAGCAGAATTGTCTATGACTTATGAGAGCTAAATAGCACGAACAGAGTGGTCCATAATGTCAAACGAGTTATACAAGGTGATAACCAACTTATAGAAGGGTGCTTAAAAACAACAGAGACAGAACATAGAGAGGCAGACTGGATAGTCCAGTGGCCACTCCGATGCTTAAGTCAGTTCTCAGATCAAACAGAATGGAATGCCCGAAAGATGAACATTCCTTAGAGTACTGGGTAAGGTTTGAGTATATCAATAGGATGGTTACCTGAATTGGACTTACCTTGCTCGATGTCCCCTGGTGCTTTTATAGACCTTTGAACCTCTGATCGGAGTGGTTAGAAGTTGTGTGATAATGCGGATGGTTGTACAACTGCAATGTTAGGTTTCTACCGTTAGATATTAATCTGATGGTAAGCTGAAATATGATAGTGGCAGTCGTGGTCAGTTGCACAAGATCCATCATCAAAAATAGTGGCCATTGAACTAGGAATGCTTCTCTGTATGTATGGAACTGCTCCCTATACGTAATTGCAACACGTGGTGCGCATGTGTCGGTTAGTGAGACAACCTTATAGACCTTCCGCATTGTAACTAGGTTGAACCAAGTGTCACACTCTTGGTCGAGCCACGTGTCTCCATGCTATTGGTAGGCGAAAATTGTATCATCAGTTGCCCCTTGCTTTCTCAGACTAGTAAGGAAGAGAAAGCAATTCTACCACCGAGATCTGGATAACTTTTCTTTATATACTAGTTGTTTAGGTATTGCATTCTTTAGGCCACTTCTAAAAATGACTTATCGGTAGATCGCTGCTCTTGAATGACTCGTGATTGTTCTTGTAAGACCCGTACCGAACTAACCGGTCTTACCATCTTGTACTAGGTCTACCTATCATGGTCGAGCCACACGGACCAAGTGCGTGAAGGAAATCACAAAATCAGGTATGAAATTGACCCAAAAACAGTAGAATGGAGGGTAGGGTCGCATGCCTAAATAGGTTGGGTCGACCCCACCTCAGCAGGGTCCAACCCATGGGTTTTGAGTCCTAGGGTCGGATGACTTGAGACCCTAGGGTTGACGGATTCTGCGACCCTAGGATCGACCCTAGGCAAACTGACAAAAACCAAAAATTAGGAAACTTTCCTAATTCAAAGGGAACCTTTCCTAAACTCGTTGGGACGTATTTTGAGAGGTTTTCTTCTATAAATAGGACGTCCCTTAGGCTCTTTTACTCCTTTTGAAACCCTAATTGAAAGTGAGAGAAGAGAAGAGAAGGAAGAGAAGGAAAGTTGGAGAAGAAGGCTAAGGAGGAGAGTTTCAGAGGAATCTCTGAATTCAGCAAGATTAAGGTATGAAATCATTCTCCATAAATTGTGTAAGACCTTAGAATAGCATATAAAGAGGATAGGATCTAGGAGAAACCCAAATCAACCATCCATGGGAAGGTTTCAATGGAACCCATGGAGGGAATCATGGAAAACAAAGTAAAGGAAGTAACTTGGAGTTTTAAGCCATAGAACAATCATAGAATGGACCATGAAAGTAAGCCAAAGGATCCAAACATGAACGAGTGGACTGTAGGATAAAAAGTCGACTCAATTTACATTTGATCGCACTTAGGGTCGACTGGTAACCGACCCTATCAGACCACAGGATCGACCCCTAGCTCTCGGGAAGTCCAGGGAAGCCAAGGTCGCACCTAGGGTCGATGGATAACCGACCCTATGATCGACCCTATACCTGGGGTCTCATATATCTGTGACCCATCCTGCGACCCAACCTGCGACCCTAGCAATACATCAAGCTTAAAACTGTCGGAATAAATTCTAATTAAAATCCATCGATTTGTTAGGTTTTCCTATTAATATAAAGGTGATTCTAAAGGCTTGAAAGAGGATCTACACTCAAGCAAAGGTGAGGGAACAAGACCTAAACTAATTGGCTAATAATAAACTATTTTATTTTATTGAGTCCAACACTGTGTATGATTCCATGCTTGTATGCTTGTAATGTGCATTTAACATGTCATCCAATATTTTTATTATTATTGTTCATGCATATTTACTTCGTTGTTTATAACATGATGATGATGATGATGATGATAGGAATAGGCATGTGAATGTTTGTGTTTGATTAGTGTACTTGATGCGGGTATGGGATGGTGCAACCAGTACTTCAATGCCGTTTTCATTGGGTATATTGTGCCATTGCTTTACTCAAGTCTTGTCCACTAAGTAAATGTTGGTATACTTGATGCGGATAGGGGATGGTGCAACCGGTACTGTAATGCCGTTTTCATTGGGTATATTGTACCATAGTTATATTCAAGTCTTGTCCATTAACATCGTCGTATCGCCATTACCTTAGCAGAACTATTACATCGTAGGGCATCAGGGGGGACGTGACATTGTGGTGTGTCTTGGTCACCAGACCCTAGCTCTATCTCTATGGGTGTATTGAGGGATGCTGGGGTGAGACCTTGGATACATTGTTTGACATTATGATTGGTTAGTCGCGAGCCTAGTTTGCAAGCCCTCGCCAATAGGGGCTTACGTGTTGGTATGGGCAACCGGTACAGCAATGCTGTTTTCATTGGGTGTATATTGTCCATGGTGGGTGCATGTGGGACGACAGTGTCGATACTCATTGGGCGGCTCCACACACTCGTGTATAGAGGTAAGGCGGCCTCCGAACCTTTCTATGGCACATTGCAAACTTATATACCAGACCACAGTTATGAATTGAATGCATGCATATGGTTGTTGCATTGTTTTGTTTACTCACTGAGCCGTGATGTGTGCTCACCCTTTCGAATTCGAATATTTTTAGTTGATGATGTAGGTACTACTGTGAAAGATTACATGAATGCTCCCGCATATGGGCACGTTTCTGCAATGGATGCTAAAGATATAGTGGAGATGCATGACTCATCATGCAAGTGCAACTCATGCGTTTTCAATTAGATTTTTATTTGAACTATTAAGGAAATGTAATTTGATACTTTATTTACTTATGTCTCGGTTGATACAACATAATTGGATATTTTATTTATGATTATCACAGTTAGATTCTCAGTTCATTTAATATTAAGACTTCCGCTATTGTGTATTTATTCTGATTATGATTGTAGATGTGTATGGTTTAAGTTAAAGGACACAACCTATTAGAGATCCTGGTTGAACCGTTGGTTTATTAGCGGTTCATCACACCGTTCTGAATAGTACGGAATTGAGGTGTGACAGTTCTGGAACTCATTCTTGCTCCTATCTAAGAGTTAAACGAATTGGTGTACAATTGTTCTGCATATTTTGAGTCACTGCAACAGTTGTCCCTTGGGCTATAACCCACAACTCGAATCTTGGATTTCTCGACTCGTGTTGTTCTATTGTTCTCTAAGATGACTAGCTGCTCTCTTGGGGGCTGCCACACATCACGTTGTGGCACTTTTGGAATTGAGACGTCTTTGGCATTGAGGTGTTGCCCCATTTCCCAATGGATAGTTTGTCCATTTCCCAAATCCTCTCAATGATGAAAATGGCAAAGGCACCTTTTCATTAATTTGGTCTGACAACTTTTCATGATTAGCTTTGGGCCTTGAATAGGAGGGTCGTGTCCCTTGGTACTATTAGATAAGGGCTTCACATTTCTCCTTTAACTCATATTTTCTCAAATCCCTCATGTACGAAGTTGCTCTGGAGTGATCTAGATTGCCATCGTTCTAGACTTTTAGAAGAAAAAATTTGTAAGTCTTCTTCCTTCTTTCTTTTTATTTTGACCGTATCCTCTTCAGATCCTTCACCTTCTTCTATCGAAGAAATACATGACCGCCCCATGGAAGAAATTACCATAGTGATTTCAAGTGAAACCATGAGACAATCCCAACTCCCTACATCTAGTGCGGTAGTTGGGACTAGCTCGATTGCTGTAGCTTTTGCTACCCCATCCTCGCAACAGTACCGCTACACTGCTAGTTGCTCTGAGATGACTTAGAAGAAGTTGGATTCTTGTAAGGTTAAATATTCCATTCCCAATCGCTACATCCTTCATCTCGTTGAGAGGGGTGAAACTCCCAGTAACCTTAAGCACAACGATGTTTGTGTTTATGAGGAAATGTTTGCAAGTGGATTTCGCCTTCCTGTTCCAATAGAGGTTATTCGCATCCTTAACTTTTACCAAGTGGCTCCTACCCAGATGCTTCTGAATTCTTGGTGTTTTTAATGGCCTTCTGGGTATATTTCAAGCATCAAGGGGATGATCCTTTAGTAAACTTATTCGGGAGTATGTTTAGATTCAACATTGATAATGGCCCTGCAAATAACTTCGGAGTAAAATCGCTTATGGGCTGGTATCATTTCAATAAAAGAAAGACCGCACCTGAAATCTTGGCCACTAAGAAATCTTCCATCCCCAATTGGAAGAAATGCTTTTCTTTGTTAGCTTGGGTAATGATACTCCCTTACCTCTATTAAATATTTGGCGTTCCATTCTTCTGATGGATTCAATATATTTCCAGTGTTATCTCAATCTGAACATAAATTACTCAAATCTGTCACCAAGAACCAGGGTACCACAATGTCTTACCATCACCTAATGACTTATGATTTTTTGTTCTTTGATGGGCATGATCTCATCAGTGATCACGATGTCTATCTTGATTCTGTGGAAACTAGGGTTGTAAACTTTGATTCCCTTCCTTTGAATGTAGCTTTCAATTGTCCTTCTTCATGATTTATTGTTAAATTCTCTTTGGAAGTCGCTTAGACTGACGAAAGTGATAATTCAGAGGGAACAGGTTCTGGTAGGTCGCTTAGGCCCTTGTCGCTTCTGAATCTTCATAGCATGATTTATTTGTATTCTCACTGTACAGTAGGGAAGTTGAAACTTCCAAAGTTTGATTTTGATATAGTCTTTCAGAGCCCTGATCATGAGAGTAAGAGTAAGGGCAAGAAAATTGTAGATGTGAACACTTCCAAGAAGCGAAAAATTACTCTGGGCACCTCTTCCAACAAAGGTATCGTTATTGGCTCCCCACTCATAGGCTACATCCGCCGTGGTCCGACTGGCGCCCGGCGCCCGGGCCGGCCAACCTTAACGGGAGGCCTATGGCTGCTTCCTACATTCACTCAACATTCAGGGAAATAAGAGCATTGAATTTGAAAACCCCTTAGGTGATCTTCCTTAGCCCATTGGATTGAGGACCCCACCGAAAATTTGGACATCTCTCCCTCCCCGCCCGGTGGGGATTGGAGGTGTCAACCCTCAATCACCTCTCAACAATCCTTGCATTGGCGTGGGGTTGGGGTGTCAACCCTCAATCACCTCTCAACAATCCTTGCATTGGCCTGGCAGTTCTGAGAATCTTGGCCATCTCGAGGTGTGGTGTTAAGAACTCTCTCTACAATAGATGTAAGTACTTACTGTCTCAAATATCTTTGCTATTTACACTTTTTGAGATAAGAATCTTTCCTTGTTTTTAACTTATTCTCTGGGTCCTTGATCGTTGAAGCTTCTCAATTTTGCAGTTGAGAGAGTGAAAGTGTAGGATGCAGAGCCTTTTGACTTGCTCCAAAAGTTTGAGTCTATGGCTCAAGGTTTGAGAAAAGAGAGAGAACACTAATACTGAGAGGAAGAATGTCTTTAAGGAGAGAGAAAAAACTATCAGGGAAAAAGAGAGAGCTAACAAAGAGAAGGAGAGGGCTGATAAAACTGTAGAAGAGTTGGAAAGGCTGAAGGAAGAGAAGGCTTCTGTGGAGACTAAACTCAAGGAGGTGGAGGATAGTATCTAGGTCAAGGTGGAGGATGCTATTATTGGGTATAGGGATTCTGATGAATTGTATAGCTACATTTACAATTCTGAACAATTCAAACCTCTGAGGCATGGCCTGGGCTCCGTTGCAAGCAAGCAGGCCTTGCACAAACTGCGTGATTTCTTTTGGGAGAGGACTCTTGGTTATGATTTCTCAGGCTTCATAGTAGACCTTGATGGCCCTACCTCTTCTGACTCTGATAGAGAAGAGAACACCTGTTACACCCCAATTTGGAGTAACCAGAGTAGTGTGTTGAACCATCAATAAATCAACGGTTCAACCAGGATCTCGTATAGGTCGTACCCACCATATCAAACCACATACACATTTCATGGTAATAATCAGAGATAATAAACAAATAAACGAAAGTCTTTATAAATAATGAACTGAGTATCTAACAGTGATAAATAAATATTTAATCCAATTATCATCAAATAACTCAAGACATAAAATAAAATAATCAATTACATGTTCGGTAGTCAAAATAACTAAACTAATCAAAGACACATTGATTGCACTCGCATGAAGGATCATGCGCATCTTCTACAGCTTCTACATCCATAGCCACCATGTGTCCATACGACGGTGAATTCACATAATCTTCCACAATAGTACCTGCATCATCAATTAAAAATATTCGACGTCGAAAGGGTGAAAACACATCACGGCTCAGTGAGCAAACAAAACAATGCGCAAACATATGCATGCATTCAATTCAATATCTTTGGTATGGTTTTTAAGTTTGCAATGTGCTATAGAAATGTTTAGTGGCCCCCGTACCTCTATACATGAGTGTGTGAATCTATCCAATGAATCAAACACCATTGTCATCCCACATGCACCCACCATGGAATAGAGATAGAGCTAAAGTGTCCGGATCACACAACGTCAATACTTTCCCTGATGCCCTATCTATACCAACACATAAGCCCCTATTGACTAGGGCTTGCGAACTGGGCTCGCAACTAACCAATCCTAATACCGTCTAGTGTATCCAAGGCCTTACCCAGCATCCCTTAATACGTCCATAGAGATAGAGCTAAGGCCCCCCGACAGAGTCAAAGACCACACGGTCCGAGAACACCTCCCCTGATGCCCTATGACGTAATAGTTCTGCTAAGGTAATGGCGATACGACGATGTCAGTGGGCAAGACTTGAGTAAAGATAGAGCTAAAGTCTGGTGACCAAGATGAACCACAATGTTACGTCCTCCCCCTGATGCTCCACTCACATCCAACACACTAACCACACACACACAATCACATGCCTATTCCTAGCATCATCATCATCATCATCATGATATTAATAGATAGAAATAAATATGCATGAGCAGTAATAATAAAAAATACTGGATGACATGTGAGATGCACATTATAAGCATACAAGCATAGGATATCATGACATTGGACTCAATAAAACAATTTATTATTATCTAATTAGTTTAGATCTTGTTCCCTCACCTGTTAATAATACTCGATCTCCTTCTAAGCCTTGTAACTCTCTTTGAATCAATTTAGTAACCTATAAGTTATATGAATTTAAGTTAGGATTCGTGTGTAATATGTTACAGTAGTCGAAATTCAAACTGATCACAGGTAGGTGTCTGATAGGTCCTATGGTCTCATGCTGCGTTAACCATACCACGTACGATTGATACCCTACGGTCGCACTATATGCGACCACACCTGCGACCATACGCTTTCTGGATTCTTCCCGAATGGTTATGGTCAATACTCTGGTCATCCTATGGTCGATCATAGCTGCGACCATACGAGTTTAATGTGATTTCTTACTTCCAATACGGATTCCTCCTCTTGGGTCATCAACGGGGTCTTCCCTAATGATCATTCTAAGGCCAACATTCTTAGTTTTACCGAGTTAATTACTTTAACTCATTCTCCATGATCCCCTTGAGGTTTGCTCAAAAAATTCCATAGATGAATCCTTACATTGGGTTTGGTATTACAATTTACATTAGAAACTCCTACTCTTGGTGTTCTAAGGCTACAGAGACAAGGTTCATACCTTAATGGTTGTAGGGAGTCTGTAGAGCTTTTTCTCTCAGCCTTCTTATCGATTTTCCTAGTCTTCTCTTCTTCTCTTTTTCTTCCTTCTCTTCCTCTAAGGTTTGATAATGTTCCAAAAGAGTGAAAAATGGTTGAGGAACGTCCTTTATATAGAGAGAAACTCTCCATATAGAGTTCTCTAACAATAGGAAATAGATCCCCCTTCTATTTGAAAAGTTTTCAAACTCAAAGTCTGATTTGGGGTCATACGGTCAGACGTAAGGTCGCAAAATCCATCAACCATACGCTTAAAAACATTGACCATATGGTTATTGGTCAGTGATCTTTATTTCCTATTGTATGGCCAACCATACCTACCTAGGTGGTCGACCATACACTTGGTTTTAAGTGTTTTTAAGTCGATTCTCATACCTGGTCTCGTGGTCCTTCTTCACACGGTCGGTCCACTTGATCCAACAATGATGGGAAGACCTGTCACAACATGATTAGACCGGATTAGTGGAGTGCGGGTCTTACAACACTCTTCCTCCAACAAATGATGATGCTGATGTAGAAGCTGGTTTCCGAGTTGAGGAAGAACTTCATACTTTGGATGAAATGCAAAAAGTCTGTTGAATCTTTTTTTATCTTTACCTCCTTCATGTATCAGACTTTCTAAGAAATTTAATATAATCATTTTTATCTCCTTATTCAACTAAGTTACTTCCACTTATGTTTTCTTCAACAGAGATGGGAATCCTTTGAAAGAACCATGATTTTGGAGGAGTCCTCTAACATAAAAGAAATTCATTTTCCTTTCGCTGAGATATGCAAATAAGCTAGAGTTGCAGAATTCAGGGAGTCCAATCAGCACATCTCCCATGCTATGGCTATTTCGATAGCTGACATAGAGGTATTGCAACTACAGAATGAAGAACTTAAAAAAAGCAAGGACCCCTCACATTTGTTGGAGTCCTTGAGTCTTCAATTGTCCAATATGGAAATTGAAAATGCCACCTTGAAAGGAGAGCTGGAAAAGCTTAATGAACAATACAACTTGCAAGCCAAGACCATAAAAGATTTAATTTCTAAACATGACGCTGCAATCATGCAATTTGCTGAACTTAGAAAAGGGCTTAAGTCGCAAACAAATACTCAACCTTTATGCTCAAAAAGGCATCGTTAGCCTTGTAAATAACTCATGTCCGTCCTGGGGATGACTTATGGTCCCTCAATCTGACCTACGGTCAGCGATATGTTGTAAACGACTTACCGCAAGAATGGAACTTTGTAGCAATCTTAATAAAATATTTGTCACTTCCTTTAACTTTTGGTCTTTTCCACCCTTGTATCAGTTTCAACGACAAAAAAAAAAAAAGCGTTTCTTTGTGGAAGTAATTAAAAAGTTTAACTTCACCTTTTGTAAGGATGTGACTCTTGGCATTAAATATGACAAAAATCTATTGATGACTAGGGAGGCGCCAAGTGTAAAGTAGCTTCTTTTCAAATGTCGTGACGATCATGGTCGATGTGACCGTTTTCTCGATAATTACTTTGCGTCTGAATAAATTGTGCCTTCGAGATATCTATATATGCTTGCCTTTCTGGGATCTCTCTCCAAAAAGTACTTCCTTTTCAACTGAGGTATTTTCCTTTAGCTTTCTTTGAAGAACCAATACTTTCTTTCAATCTTTATCCCAATACTTTGCTTTGAAAAATGTCTTATTCCCACTCAAGCGCTCAAGAACAAGAGGCAACACTGTTGCTACGAGAGAGGGTTACATCTGCGCAAGATCTTGCTCTAATATGACTCAAACAAACATTGACGACCTGGTGAAAAAGTACTCCCTCCCTGAATAATAAGTGTATAGGGTCACTCAAGATAATGAAGCCCCTTGCATCATCAACTTTGATGAAATTTACGTATATAAAGAAATGCTTGTCTCTGGTTTTCGTTAGATATAACTTAATACATGGTGTCATCTCATCTCTTTTGTTGTTTTCTTTTTTTGCCTTAACCGTGATCCTTCGGTGAATCTATTCTGAAATTTCTACAGCTTTAACGTAGAAAAAGAGACCAGCCATGAAACTGGTGAGAGTGTCAACAAGTTGGTATTATTTCAGCAGTAGGAAGGAAGTCCCGAAAATAATGAGTGTCCAACGGGGCTCTCTTGGAGGTTGGTGTCGCAGCTTCTTTTTCATTGGTCTAAAAGATGGCTCCCCTTTCCCCATTGGTAGCAAATGGAATTTTCTTGATGATAACGAGGCTCACAATTTGAATAGGAGGCTATGAGGATAGTGATGTCCACCCACGCTAAATGGACGGTAAATGATTTGGAGTTGCCACCTAGATTAAGGTCTAGGACCTAATATGTAGCCTCATCCTGAGATAAGACTTTTATTGACTCATGACCCAACATATCGGCTTTGGTCCAACAGAGAATGGGTAAGCGTTCAAAGTACAGTTTGGGAAGGTGTTAGGCACCCAAAACTGCCCGATCCAAAAATCGGCCTCCTATGTGATTCTACTTTCCTTAGACTCTATGGTTCTGACTGTTCATGGTCAATGGATGATGACTAAGGCTCATGGGGGATCCTATGCCAAGTTGCTAAGTTCTTCTAGCTTAAGTTCAGCCAAACATGTTTTCGAAGTAAGAAAACAAACAAAATATATACAATGAACCGAACCAAAGATGGTTCGGTGATGGACTGAATCTGAGATGTCCAAAACGTCCCAAATTGCCTACGTATTCCAATCCTGGAAATCAAGTCCAAAAACGTAGTTTGAAATGAAAAGTGATTAAAGCTTATGGATGTGGATTATGATTAAGCTTTCTTAGATTCAATTTATTCTAGTTGAAGTTTATGCTTGATGATGATGGAGATTGAATTTAGAGATAGCCTAAATGGATCGAAGGGAACGAGGATATGGATACGGATATGGGTATGGATATGGGGAACCTAAGGATACTAAGATGGGGTACCGTACTTGGAGAGTCCTCCAAGTTGCCTACATATTCCAGAGGTCCTGGAAATCAGGTACAACGTAGTTCATTTTTTGGGTGGATTGGGTAACTTCAAGGGCTGGGTATGTCTCTCGGGGTAGGTGTCTCTCGGGGAGTAGAGTGTGGCTCTTAGGGAGTAGAGTGTTGCTCTGGGGTAAGATAAGATCGTCCGCAAGACTAAGGTGTGTACTCGCAAGCACGACTTCAAGATAGAGCCTCGCAAGGCTAAGGGGGTAGGTGCTCACAAGCACGACTTCAAGATAGAGCCTCGCAAGGCTAAGGGTGCGTACTCGCAAGTACGGCTTCAAGATAAAGCCTCGCAAGGCTAAGGGGGATGCGTGCTTGCAAGCACAACTTCAAGATAGAGCCTCACAAGGCTAAGGGTGCGCACTCGCAAGTACGGCTTCAAGATAGAGCCTCGCAAGGCTAAGGGGGTGCATGCTCGCAAGCACGACTTCAAGATAGAGCCTCGCAAGGCTAAGGGTGCATACTCGCAAGTACGGTTTCAAGATAGAGCCTCGCAAGGCTAAGGGGGGTGCTTGCGAGAGATTGAGCATCGCAAGGCTAAGGGTGCGTCTCAAGACGGGTCAAGAAAGAGCCTCGCAAGGCTAAGGGTGCGTACTCACAAGTACGGCTTCAAGATAGAGCCTTGCAAGGCTAAGGGGGTGCATACCGCAAGCACGACTTCAAGATAGAGCCTCGCAAGGTTAAGGGTGCGTATTCGCAAGCACGACTTCAGGGTTGAGCCCCGGCAAGGCTAAGGGTGCATACTCGCAAGTACGACTTCATGATAGAGCCTCACAAGGCTAAGGGTGCGTACTCGCAAGCACGGCTCGGGGTTGAGCCTCGCAAGGCTAAGGGTGCGTACTTGCAAGTACGACTTCAGGATAGAGCCTCGCAAGGTTAAGGGGTGCGCACCGCAAGCACGACTTCAAGATAGAGCCTCGCAAGGCTAAGGGTGCGTACTCGCAAGTACGGCTTCAAGATAGAGCCTCGCAAGGCTAAGGGGGTGCATGCTCGCAAGCACGACTTCAAGATAGAGCCTTGCAAGGCTAAGGGTGCGTACTCGCAAGTACGGCTTCAAGATAGAGCCTCGCAAGGCTAAGGGGGGTGCGTGCTCGCAAACACGACTTCAAGATAGAGTCTCGCAAGGCTAAGGGTGCGTACTCCAAGTACGACTTCAAGATGGAGCCCGCAAGGCAGGGGGTCCATGCTCGCAAGCACGACTTCAAGATAGAGCCTCGCAAGGCTAAGGGTGCGTACTCGCAAGTACGGCTTCAAGATAGAGCCTCCCAAGGCTAAGGGTGCGTACTCGCAAGCAGAACCTCGCCAAGCAAAGAGATTCGTACTCACAAGCACAATACATGAATAGAGTCTCGCCAAGCAAGGAGACCAGGATATGGAATGATTTTACAAGATTAGACTATGGGTCCGTATCTGGGTCTCTTTCCCAAACTACCTACGTATCTCAGGGTATTGACCTGAGAATCAGGATCCACGTACTTCGAAAGAGATGTTCATTGGGTGACCCGCTTGGGTCAGAAATAGGGGTGATCCAGCCGGACCGAAAGATGATCCTAGATGATCAAAGGTTGGATTCACATTATACCTATCTAGGTTCTGCATCCTAGGGGAAATGCACTGAGGGGTAGGGATCGTCCTAAACTACCCTTGTAACTTACAACCCTGATTTTGGAATTGTTGGGCTAGGCTTCATGCTTGATTAAGACTTTTATCATTTTTCCATTATTATCCTTCCCATGAATGTGGGTGTCTACATGCACGTCTCCACACCTAGGAATGTCTTCTATCAGTGTACATGCACGGCAGTTCGACTAGGGTGTAGTAAAAAGTAAGTTCTTGCCGACATAAACATCATTCAATCATGGCATTAGCAAGCATATCAAACATGACAGTATACTCAAAGCTAAAAGTGCAAGTATTCTAAACATGACAAATGTACACAATATGACAGCGTAAGCATGTGAACATGGCAAATGCACGAATATAACAATGTAGACAATATTAGATCCTCAATCTAACGGTTAGATCTCTTCAAAACATTGATAAATCATGATCAACACTCAGATTCATCAAAACACCCAAAATCAATGGCTCAGATCTCACATCAAGATAGCTATAATCATGACCAATGACTCATATTTCATCAAAAAAGCTAAGATCTATGGCTTAGATCTCACATCAAGTTATAATCATGATCAGACTAAGAAATCAGTGGCTCTGATTCATCTAAATCAATTATGATCCAGATTCAACAATTTACATAATTCAAAATACCCACGATGATAATCCAATGGTTTAATTTACTCAAGATCATAATCCAACCGTTCAGATTCATCAAAAACATTCATGATCAAGATTTAACGGTTTAGATTCATCAAAATCTCTTACGATGACAATCCAACGGTTCAAATCTCTTACGATCATAATTCAACCATTCAGATTCATTTAAATCATTCTCAAAGATAATCTAACGGTCCAGATTGCTCATCATGATAATTCGACCGCTCAGATTGATTAAAAGCAATTCCAAAGACCATCTAACGGTTCAGATTGTTAAGATCACAATCCAACCATTTAGATTGATTAACATCACTTCCAAAGATAATCCAATGGTTTGAATTAATTAAAATCACATCGAAATTTCAGATCAATGGCTATAATCAACTCATGAAAATTCCAATCATATGGTCATGATCAATTCTCATAAAATTCAGATCATGTGGTTGGATCAACCACACTAAAATTTCGATCATATGGTTGAACCAATCACATTAATTTCAATCCCTTGGTCGGATCAATTTTTCATTATATAAATCAGATCTTTGACATTAAAACACATGGCTGAAATGGTTGTGATGACTGATCAATGGTGTAAGAGATGATGGGATCAAGTGGTTGTGATGTGAATCATGTGGTTGTGATGTGAATCATGTGGTAATGGGATCATGTGATTGCAATGTGAATCGTGTGATGATGGGATCAATGGGATCAGATTTAATCATAATCATTCAAAAATCAATGGGATCAGATTTAACCAAAATCAAATTAATCATGATCAAGATTGAATTTAACATCAATGGATCAGATCTGATTAAAATAATATACCGGGTATCAAAGATTAAATACAAAAATGTACACAATATGCATATACCAATCAAGAAACATGCAAGAAATCAAGAATAAAACAAATGAAACAAAATAGTGCACGCTGGTTACATATAAACCGAGAAGAAGAAGAAGAGTAACTAACCTGGTTTGAGGCGTCGACGATGGTCGTCGTATGACGTCGCGAGATGATCGAAGGTTTGTCGACGATGGCTGCTCCTTCAATTCTTCTTCTTTTTTCTACTTTTTTTTTTCACTCCATGGACCAGCAGCAGAGCTGCTGCTCCTTTTTTCCTCTACGGCAGCGGCGGCAGTGCCATTGCCTTCTTCTCCTTCTGCTTCTTTTTTTTTTCTTTGGAGCAGCAGCAGAGCTGCTCCTTCTTCCTCTTCGACGGCGGCGGCTCTGCTGCCGCTGCTTTCTTCCCCTTCTCTCTGCCTCTCTTTCTTTCTTCTCCCTTTTCTCCTTTTCTCCCCTTTCTTTTTCTTTCCTGGCTTCTCTCGGCCAACCTCCTCCCTCTTGCTCCTATTTCTGGTTTGGTGGTCTGGGGGGTTTTTATAGGAGAAGATGCAAAAACAGGGATGGCTACGGTTGGGGTTTAATGGGAGATGGAGCGGGTTGGAGTGGGACTCGATGGAGATTGGTGGCTCAAGGAGGATCAGTTGCAGCATGGTTGGGCTCAAGGAGAAGAGGAGGTGGCGGTGAGGTGTTGATCAAAGGAGAGGAGGCTGGTGGAGTGGGTACTGTGAACAGTTGGGATGGAGGGGGCTCGATGGTTTTTTTTTTTTTTTTTTTTTTTTTTTTTTCTTCGGATGTAGGTGTTGGGTTTCCGGCATGGTTGGGCTCAAGGAGAGGAGGAGGTGGCGGTGAGGTGTTGATCAAAGGAGAGGAGGCTGGTGGAGTGGGTACTGTAGTGGGTTATGGGAAAGGTGGAGGTGGTGGTACCTCCATCTTTCCCTCCACCGATCTTCCCCTTTTTTTTCGGTTCTTCTCCATCATCTCTCTTCCCATCCTCTCTCTCTCCCTCCCTCTCTCTTCTCTCTTTCTCTCTCTTTCTTCTTCTTGACTCTCCCTCCCATTCTTCTCAAATTCTATAGTTATTGAATCAAATCCCACCCAATTCATATATAAAATAATATAATATATATGAACATATATAATATAATATATATATATATATATAAAGTATATAATGCACATGGATTGACTTAACTCGGTCCAGACCGGTCTAGGCTGGGTAAGGCCGGACTGGTTGAGTTCGATGGGGTTGGACTAAATCGGGCTTGAGCTGGGTTGGGCTGAGTAAGAATGGACTTGATCGATTTCTCTCTATTATGGATCCTTTCAGCTTGCAATTTCGCATGAAAAATTTTGATGGCTTCTGTCTCAGATCTTCCACGTCCACTTTGAAGAGCACGGACAAAGGAGCACACTTGTGCTCGAATCGCCTGATTCGGACGTCAGATGAACAAAATATGAAGAATTGGAGCTTTGACGATAATTCGGCCAGCAACTTTGCATGGGACCCACTGGCGGCTTCTGCCTATAATTATTTACGTCAACTTTGAAGAGGACAGACAATGGAGCACAGTGGTACTTGAATCATCTGATTCGGACTTCGGATGATCGAGATATGAAGAATTGGAGTTTCGTCGATAATCCTACCGGCAACTTTGCATGGGACCCACTGGCGGCTTCTGCCCAAAATTCTTTACGTCCATTTTGAAGAGGACAGACAATGGAGCACAGTGGCGCTTGAATCGTCGGATTTGGATGTCGGACGATCAAGATATGGTCGAATGAAGTCCGATCGATTTTAATCATGATAATTTGTCAAATAAATCCTTAATTTATGATAATTTACAGAAAAACCCTTGGATTTAATAAGCCAATTTCACTCTGACTAAAATCGTGACATCTTCTTCGTTTGATATCGGAATTGAGTGATTCTGGTATCGTTTCGAAGGTATTTGCATGACATTGTTGTAGGGCCCGCCAACATCAGCTTTGAAATCACCGCTTAGTGTCCAAACCTTGAATTGACCTGCAACCTTTCCGAATCCATTTACCACTCTTGCACATTGGGGCACTTTGGCTCGCTCAAAACACCATAGAAAGCACACAGGGACTAATTGACTGCCATTTTGAAAGAGTTTCACTCGCCTCCCTTGTACTTTCTAAATTTTCATCTCCCTCCGCTCTCTTACTGCCTATACACCAATAAAGTTCTGTTTGACTCGGGATGGCAAAAATGGGGTGCTTATAAAGGCCCACCCTCTCGACTTATGACAATGAATCATTTGAACTGGCTCGTAGGCAGGATCCCAGTAACCTTCTATTTCATTATGAACTTGCTAATCCAGAATTCAATTTCCCTATCCGTCATCTCCCCCAACTTCCCCCAGAAACAGGTACAGAGGCCCAAATGAGTGTGGATGAGGAAGAAGACAATATCTATGCCCAAATAGGTCTCCTGCTCCTAGTAAGAACTTAAACTCACATGGTGTATGGCTATTTGAAAGAGTATATTCCTTCCATTATTGATCTTACTTGTCCGTTCATCATCTTTCTTCAATCTTCTTCCAATAAATAGCAAAATAGTTGATTTAAAAGGAAAAGGTCCCTTGATTGCTGAACCGGACTACGAGTTTAAAATGGGGCCTCCTCACTTAGGCAGAGTTACCCACATTCCATAGCAACTTCAATTAACATCAAACTTGAACTGGTGTCTATGATGAGGAGGAAAAGGCCAGCATCATCCACAACTCTATTAGAGGGAGAGTCTAGCCAAATTTGCACTTCGAAGCTTGATCACGCAGTAGCAAATCGTCTGGTAAGTCACTTTGAAAGGACCATGGAAAGTTAAGAAATCATCATATAATAATCGATAAATTGCAATAGAAAAGAAAAAGGGGAGGTTTGTGATGATTTTGAAATCTTTTCTACTAGGTAATCTATTATCCTTATGCATGAAGATAATCAATTCGGTCGTTGTGGTCGGACTCTATTATGGATTTCTTCATACTCCTTTTGTTGAGATACCACCCAGAATCACTACCAAAGAAATACACATTCCACAGTGGTCGGTGAAAACTTCTGACAGCGGTGTTTTTGATGGTGGGGTAGCTTTGAAACTTTTGAGGGGAATTTGTCTTCCTTCAGATCAAAGACATGCTGCTTGCAGTTCCTTTGAGAAACTGAGCAAAGAGATCCATGTATCACTTTATGGTGTAAGTTTACCATTTGCATTATTCTATAATTTATCTTCCTGCATCTGCTACTCTCCTATCTATTTGCTTACAGCTCAATGTCCATCTTCATGAAGTCTTCACGAGATTTGACTCTCTAGAAGATTGTATATGGAAGCTTGCAAGAAATATGAGGATGAGGCCAATGTGAATAAGCGACTGAGGATGAGAGAGACTACTTTTATTCCAGAAAAAATTAGGATAAATGAGGAAATGACTGCCGCAAGAAGGAAAGCTCTCGACGCCCTGAAAAGGGTAGCTATTCTGGAAAAAGAAAAACCAGAACTAGAGCAACAAAGGATGAAAACGCTAGAAGGAAAAGAGCTTGTGTATAATGAGATAGATCATCTGAATGACAACTTTAATCATCTGAATGAATTTTTAGTGGACCAATAGGAGCACTTAGAGGAATTGAAGAATCAGATCCGCTAGGGGGAGGAGTTTGGTTAAATTCATCATGAAATTATTGAAGCAACTTACAAGCAAACCTTCTGCCAATTGTGAGACTTTGTGAAGAGCAAAGTTCCTAATTTTGATTTTTCTGAATTTGGAGAAGATCCTTCCGATCTTGATGATAATGCACCTTTACTTGCACCGGCGGACTCATCTTTTGCATCCTCTTGAAGAATTTCTTTTCGTTGACATGTGAAGATCCATCCTGTAAAAAACTGGAAACACACTTTTTTTTTGTGTTTATGTTTTTGATTTCGCATAGACATGGAATTTTGGTTGTTATTCTGGCCTTTTATGGCCTAATGTGACACACACACACACACACACACACACATATATATATATATATATATATATATATATATATATATATATATATATATGGTTTGCTTTGACATCTCTATTCTGCTTGCTTAAGCTCTTTTGTATTATTATCGAATGTCGAGGGTTGTACTGTATATACAGATATACCCCTCGAGTTCTTGTTGAATGTACTAGGCACATTTAATGCAAACTATTGTTCATGCTTTTGAATGGATTGTACCCCCTGTATCGATCAATTCTTGTGAAACAAAAAATGAACGATATAGAGTTATATTTGAGACAAAAGAGATCGAATGTAAAGTATCTTGCTACCTTGTATATAGATCTTATATTTGAGAATAAGATCTCCAACTTGAAATTGACGAGTCTTAACTCGTGAATTGTAGTATCTTGCTACCTTGTGTTGGTAGTTTAGCATATTAAGAGCTGCATCTTCTCCGACTTCTGGGATTAAATCCATATTTTCCCATAGATCTTCTGAGTTTGTTTCTTCATCATAACTAAAGATACGATATGTTGGAAAGGTGATTTCGATTGGTACAATTGCTTTTGTCCCATACACGAGCATGAAAGGAGTTTCCTTTGAAGCTATATGACTTGTGGTTCTGTAGGACCACAACACACTTGGTAACTCTTCGTACCATAAACCTCTTTGATTTTTTGTGAGTCAACCCAGGGCACATCCAAGTTTTTTATTTACAGCTTTCGTTTGACCATTTGACTCTGGGTGATACACAACGGTTGATCTATGCTCAATATTGAATCCCTCACACAGTGCCATGAATTATCTTCTATTGAATGGTGGTCCATTGTCTGTGATAAACACTCTTGGAATTTTGAACCTATAGATGACTTTCAATTCGATGAAAATTTCAACATGCTCTACATCTGTGGAGGTTACGGCTTCAACTTCAATCCATTTGAAAAAATAGTCTACTGCTACTAGTAAATAATTCTTTCCTGAACGTGATGATGGAAAAGGTCCCACAATGTCCAGTCCCTAAATTGCAAAGGGAAGTGGACTATGAATTGATTGCAACTCTTCTGAGGGATTGGACAAACTTTTTGCAATCTTTGACCATCATTGGCCAGTAATAGCCCTGCCTTAATAATCGATGACTCAGGGTTCTATCCTTAGAGCGATTGCCCCATATTCCTGCGTGCACATCTTGCACGGCCATTTGGGCTTCCTCTGGGGTGAGACACCTCAGGAGTGGCCATGTAAATGATTTTTTATACAAAATTTCTTCTATGAGCACATAATATTTAGATTTCTCCAGAATATGTCTCCTTTCTTTTCTGTCTTCCAGTAGGATCCCTTCAGTTAAGTACGACTTGATGGGGTCTATCCAAGTTAAAGCCTTATCTAATTGTTGGACCTCTGGGTCCTCTTTTATACTTGGGTTAGCCAAAACATCAATATAAATCGACTTATCTACTTTCCTAGGTCTTTTTTTTACAATCCAGATAATGCGTCGGCTTCCGCATTATCTTTTTTATCTATGTTTTGAACTCCATACATAAAAAATTGAGAGTGTAGAGGTGCTCCTGCTTGGCTTCATATTAACCTTTTACTTGTTTACAACGACATATGAGTCCCTGAATATTTGAAGTTGTGTAACCATCAGGCTTTTTGCAAGTCGTAGTCCTGCTAATAATGCTTCATATTTTGCGACATTATTCATGGTGTCGAACTCAAATTTGAGTGCAACACATACTTTGGAATTCTTTGGGCTTGTTAAGATGATAAGCGCTTCAGATTGCTGTGGATAAAAGACCCATCGACATATAACACCTACTTTGTGGGAGGAGTAACTCTTGCTTTCTTCTTGGGCTACTCCAAGATTCTTTCCTCCATGCTTTTATCAACCTCTTCACTTTCTTCAACAGGCATTTCAAGAATAAAGTCTGCCAAGGCTTGTGCTTTGATTGCAGTCCTTGGTTTATATTTTATTTTGAATTTAGTGAACTCAATTGCCCAATTTACTAACCGACCAGATATATCTGGTCTTGCCAGCATCTTTTTCAAGGGTTTGTCAGTTAGCATAACTATTGTATGGGCATGAAAGTAAAGCCTTAACTTTCTAGCAGTGTCACACCCCAATTTTGGATGAACCAAAAGTGTAAATGAACTGTCATATGTACCAATGGTTTACACCAGGATCACATAGGACCGTGCCAACCATCAAACCATACTTATCCACATCACAATCAGAGATAATAAATAACAAATAGTGGAAGTCTTTATTAATATGAACTGAGTATCTAACATGATAATATTTCTGAGTATCTAACATGATAATTAAATATTAAATGGATTATCTTCAAGTAATTCAAGACATAAATAAATATCTATTACAAGTTCCCATAACTGAAAATAGAAAGTAAAACTAGGCATAAACACACTGGAAGCACTTGCATGAAGAATCATGCTTATCCTCCAAAGCTTGCACGTCTAAAGCAGCCACATGTCCGTACGACGGTGCGTTCACATAGTCTTCTACAGTAATACCTACATCATCAACTAAAAATATTCGACGTCAAAGGGTAAACACAACAACATAGCTCAGTGAGTAAACAAAACAATGCACAAACATATGCATGCAGTTAATTCATATCTTTGGTCTGGGATAAGTTTACAATGTGCTATGGAAATGATAGGTGGCCACCACACCTCCATATATGAGAGTATGAGCATGCCCAAGGGATCACACACCGTTGTCGCCCTACATCATCCACTCATGGTCAATGGATGATGACTAGGCATGGGGGATCCTATATTGCTGGGGTTTTTTTTTATTAAAAAAAAAAAAAAAAAAAAAAAAAATGGGTTGGAAGGAAAGGGGAAAAAAAAAATTAAAAAAATTTTTTTTAAAAAAAAATAAAATTATTTTTAAAATTAATAAAAATATATAATAAAAAAGGGAAAAAAAAAAATTAAAGTAAATGAAAATGATAAAGGGGGGAAAAAAAAATGGAAAGGGGGAGGGGAATTTTTTTGGTTAAATAAATTTGTAAAATAAGTGGGGAGAAAAAAAAATAAAATTGGATTTGTATAAATTTTTTATTGGGGGGGAGGGGGGGTAGGTTTAATATTTTTATTGGGGGGGGTTTTGGTAATATTTTTTTTTTTAGGGGGAGGGGTTTTTTTTTATTTTTTTTTTTTTTTTTTTGGTAATTTTTTTTTTGGTTTTGTTTGTTTTTTGTTTTTGTTTGGGTGTTGGGTAAAATTTTTGGGATTGGGGGGATATTATTGATTATGTTTTTTTTTTTTTATTTGTTTTTTATTTGTTGGGTTTTGTTTTTTTTTTGGGGGGTTGGTTTTTTTTTTTGTGGGGTTGGTTTTTTTTTTTGGGTGGTTTTTTTTTTTTGGGGGTTTTTGTTTGTTATTAGTTTTGTTTTTTTTTTTGGGTTTTTGTTTTTTTTTTTTTTTTGGTTTTTTTTTTTTTTTTTTTGTTTTTTTTTTTTTGTTTATTTTTGTTTTTATTGTTTTGTGTTTGTTTTGTTTTGGGGGTGGGTTTTTTTTGGTTGGGGTTGTTTTTTGTTGGTTGGTTTGGTTTTTTTTTTTTTTTTTATTTTTTTTGTGGGGGTTTTTTTTTTTTTGTGGGTTTTTTTTTTTTGGGGGGGGTTTTTGGTATTATTAATTGGGGGTTTGGGGGGAATTTGATTTTTATTTTGAAAATGTTTTTGGGAGTTGGGGATAATGGGTTTTTATATTTTTTTTTTTTTTGGTTTAATATTTTTTTTTTTTTTTATCAAAATAAACAAAGTGAAATTATTGGATGATATATGTGAGGTTGTGTTTAAAATGGTTTGGATTTGTTGGGTTTATTTTTTTTGTGGGCATAGTGGGGGGAAGGGGGGGGGTTAAATCAACTCCATTTGGGTTTTTTTATTAAAGGGGTTGTAAATTTTGGGCACATTGGGGAATTGTATCCAGGGGGGGGGGGCCCCGGCAACGATTAGTAATTATCATCTCATCTCTTAATAATTTTATTTTTTTTTTTTTTTTTTTGGTTTTATTTTTTTTTTTTTTTATTTTTTTTTATTAAATTTTTTTTTTATTTTTTCTCCCCAATAAAATAAAAAAGGTCACGGGATGAAAATTGGCGAAAAAAAAAAAAAAAAAAAATGAAATAAATGACAAAAAAAAAAGGGTTAATAAAAAAAAAAAAAAAAATAAAAAAAAAAAAAATGGAAAAAAAAAAAAAGAAAAAAAAAAAAAAAGAAAAAAAAAAAAAAAAAAAAAAAAAAAAAAAAAAAAAAAAAAAGGAAGAAAAAAAAAAAAAAAAAAAAAAATAGAAAAAAAAGAAAAAAGGGAAAAAAAAAAAAAAAAAAAAAAAAAAAAAAAAAAAAAGGCACAAAAAACAAAAAAAAAAAAAAAACGGGCAAAAAAAAAAAAAAAAAAAAAAAAAAAAAAAAAAAAGGCTAAAAAACAAAAAAAAAAAAAAAAAAAGGAAAAAAAAAAAAAGTTTAGATCACTCATCTTGATAATCCAACCGTTTAGGTTCACCAAATACACTCATGATCAAGATCCAATGGTTCAAATCTCTCAATATCACTTACAATGGAAATCCAACGATTCAAATCATTCAAGATCACAATCCAACCATTCAGATTCCTTTAAAACATCCACAATGAGGATCCGACGTTGAAATAATTCAAAAATCACTCACAATAAAGATCCAACGGTTGAAATCATTCAAAAATCACTCACAAGTGAAGATCTAAAGGTTGAAATCAATTGAAATGATAATCTAATGCTTTAGATCATTTAAATTGCTCACAGTGAAGATCTAACGGTCCAAATCAACATCCAATGGCCCATACTTCATCACCTCAAAATTATTCACAATGAAGATCCAACGAATAAAAAGTATTCAAGATCAAAATCCCACAATGAAGATCCAACGTTGAATTAAATTCAAGATCACTCACAATAAAGATCCAACGGTTGAAATCATTCAAAATCACTCATGGTGAAGATCTAATGGTTGAAATCATTTAAAATGATAATCTAGTGCTTTAGATCATTTAAATCACTCATGATGTCGATCCAACGGTCCAAATTAACATCCAATGGCTCATATTTCATCACATCAAAATTTATAATCAATGGGCTAGATTTAACTTATCCAAGATTGATGGCCAATATTAAAATCACATCAAACATGAACATCATGGTATTGACACACATGCCATATAGCATTTGAAGATCATGATTATCGAAATAGGCACATTTAGATATTTTTTTTTTTGCTTATTTGAGCTTCATGAAAGCTATCAAAATAAGGTTTGAGGTACCAACCTTGTCCCCAACAATGGGGTGGAGCCTTTGATGATGGTTGAAGACGATTGATGGCAAGCTTTCCCTCTTTCTTTCCTCCTTTCCCTCCCTTTCCTTTCTCTCTTTTCCTCAATCTCCCTTCTTGATTCCAATATCTCTTCTCTCTCTCTCTCTCTCTCTTCTAACTTACTTCTATTCTCCTCTCTTTTTTCTAGCCTTTCTCCCCTTTCTTTCTCCCTCCCCTTTTTTTTTCATCTCCCAAGTGGTTAGATGGGTGCTCCTTTTATAGATGGCCCTTGGTTGCTTGAGCATGGCTCAAGAAGATGAAGTATGATGGAGTTGGGCTCAAGGAAGTGAGGTCATGGGGTGGGAAAGGTGTTGGGCTCAAGAAGGAGGTGGCTTGAGGGAGTTGGTAGGTGTCAGATGGAGGTGGTTTAGGGTAGCTAAGGGACTAATTATAGGTTTTGGGGGATGGCTAAAGTGGAAGGCTCAAGAAGATGAGGTGATGGGTTATGACTCAAGATGTGGAAGGGATTTAGGGGCATGGAGGTTGAGGGATTTAAGGGCATGGAGGTTGAAGGATTTAAGGGCATGAAGGTTCAAGAAGTTGAGGGATTTATGGCTCAAGAGGTGGAGGGATTTAGGGGCATGGAGGTTGAGGAATTTAAGGGCATGGAGGTTCAAGAAGTGGAGGGATTTATGGCTCAAGAGGTAGAGGGATTTAGGGGCATGGATGTTCAAGAAGTGGAGGGATTTATGGCTCAAGAGGTGGAGGGATTTAGGGGCATGGAGGTTCAAGAAGAGAATATGATTCTTCTTCTCTCTTCCCATTCTCTCTCTCTTCTCTCACTCACTCTCTTTCTCTCTCTCTTTCTCTCTCTTGCCTTGTTGGATTCCCACTCCCTCTCTTTATATATATATATATATATATATATATATATATATATATATATATATATATATATAAATATATATATATATATAATAAAAAGTATATATAATATAACATATATAAAACATATATTATATAACATATAAATGTATATAGTATATAAAAATATATATAACAAATACATAAAGTGCATACACATGGGTTAACCCCTCTCTTTCTCTCTCTTGCCTTGTTGGATTCCCATTCCCTCTCTTTATATATATATATATATATATATATATATATATATATATATATATATATATATATATATATATATATAATATATATAAAACATATATATAATATATAAATGTATATAGTATATAAAAATATATATAACAAATACATAAAGTGCATACACATGGGTTGACCCGACTTGATCCGGGCCGGCCTGGGTGGGTCGGCCGGGCCAGTTGAGTTCGACGGGTTGGACTAAATCGGGCTTGAGCTGGGTTGGATTGAGTAAGTATGGATTGGATTGATTCTCTCTCTATTATGGATCCTCTCGTTTGTAATTTCACATGAAAAGTTTTGACACCTGCTCGGATCTTCCACGTCCACTTTGAAGAGGACGAACAAAGGAGCACACCGGGTGCTCGAATCGCCCGATTCGGACGCCCGGATGAACAAAATATGAAGAATTGAAGCTTTTGATGATAATTCGGCCAACAACTTTGCATGGGACCCTCCGCGGCTTCGTCCAAAATTCTTTATGTCCACTTTGAAGAGGACGGGACAATGGAGCCAGTGGCACTTGAATCGCCTCGATTCGGACTTTGGATGATCAAGATATGGTCGAATGAAGTCCGATCGATTTTAATCATGATAATTTGCCCAATAAATCCTTAATTTATGATAATTTACTAAAAAACCCTTGGATTTAATAAGCCAATTTCATCCGACTAAAATCATGACATCTTCTTCATTTGATATCGGAATTGAGTGATTCCGTATCATTTCAAGGTATTTTCATGACCTTTCGTAGGGCCCGGCAACATCAGCTTTGAAATCACCATTTAGCATCCAAACCTTGAATTGATCCGCAACCCCCTCCTCGAATATGCTCACCAAGACTCTTGTACATTGGGGACACTCGGATCAGCCCGAACACCATAGAGAGCACGCGGAGGAATTGATCGACTATTGGTTTGAGAGAGTTTCACTCGCCCCCTGTACTTTTCAAATTTTCATCCCCCTCTGCTCTCTTACTGTTTATACACCAATAAAGTTCTGTTTGGCTGGGGATGGCAAAAATGGGGTGCTTACACATATATGAGAGTATGAGCATGCCCAAGGGATCACACACCGTTGTCGCCCTACATCATCCACTACAGAATAGAGATAGAGCTAGAGCCTAACAGATCACATACCACCAATACTCCCCATGATACTTTATCCCATACTAGTACGTATGTCCCTACTAGTGAGGGCTTACAAATTGGGTTCATGACTAACCAGTCCTAGATGTCATCCATATGTATCCAAGATGTTACTCTAGCATCCCTTAATATGCCCAGAGAGATAGAGCTACGGTCCTCTGGCGGAGCTTACAACCACACACCACGATCACCTCCCTTGATACCCAATGACATACTAGTTCCATTAAGGTAACAGCGATACAACGATGTCAGTGTGAAGAATGGTTCGATGCTACAACCTCTCCCCATTCAGCACACCAACTACACACAACCACATGCCTATTCCTATCATCATTGTCACAATAGAATAAAAACAATAATTGAATATGCATGAACATGAATAGTAGTTATTAGATGACATATGAGATGCACAAACAATCATACAAGCATGGCATCATATCAGTTTGATAAAAAATAAAGGTAGCATATTATTAACAAATTAGTTTACGTCTTGTTTCCTCACCTATGAGTGATGTTTGTTCTTCTTCCAAGCCTTGAAAATTATCTTGAATTAATAGAAAGCCCTAACAATTAATGAACTTAGGTTAGGGTTCTGTTCCATCCAGTTTTAAGTACTCGGACTCACTGTCCGATCTCCTATTTATGTCCTCTGAACACTGTCCGGTCGAGTCATCGGTCTTGTATTGGTCGATCGATGAGTCCACCGGACAAAACCCTGTAGACTTCCCGAGAGTCATTGAGGTCGTCTCACCGGTCTCCTATATAGTTGACCAGTCAATTCCTGAGTTAAATCCCAGGTTTGTCTTTCAATTCGAATTCATTCTAAGTCGATTCTTTGACTCAACAAGGGGATTCCTCCTAAGGTCATTCAATGACCATTATACATTAAGGTTAACCTTTCAAAGAATCCTAACACCTAGCATTAGCATAGATTGATGTTTCAGTCCTTCAAACCCAAATTACAGTATTTGATCCGGTCTAACACAATAGGATTTCAAGTCCTAACCTAGATTAACCTTCTACAGAGATAAAGGGACTTACCGTTGACTCCTCAATGCAGTTGGTTGGGATCCAATGGTAATTCCTCCTTCTGCAGAACCTCTTCTCCCTTCTCTAAGCTTTCTTCCTCTCCAAGTCTTCTTCTCCTTCTTCTCCTCTCTTTCTCTTAGTTCTAGGGTTTGAGAATGAGCAAAAAAAGTAAGAGAGAGTAGAGGGACGTCCTCTATATAGAAGTCATCACTCAATTAGGAGAGTGACCTGTCTAAATTAGGAAACTTTTTTAATTATGGAGTCAAAACTGGGTTTGACCGGTCGACTCACCAGTCACAAAACACAAGGATCGGACAACCTAAAATACTCGACTAAACAACCTACAATTGACTGGTTTGTTTACCCAGCTTTGTGGTTTTCTCATACGGTTGGTTTGCTTGAGCTGGTTATGATGGAAAGACCTAGCACGACACCATTAAATCGAATTAGTAGAGTCCTGGTCTTACAACTCCCCCCTAAAATAAATTTCGTCCTTAAAATTTGTACATACCTTTCGACTCGAACAAGTGAGGATATTGTTTCCGCATAATGTTTTCTTCTTCCCACGTTATTTCTTCCACATTTTGACTTTTTCAGGTGACCTTAACATAGTAAATATCTCGGTTGTAAATATGCTGAACCTTTCGACTAGTGATCTCAAACAACACTAATTAGAACGTCAGGTCTTCTGTCAAATCCAATAGATCCGTAATCAAAACATGTGTTGGATCTCTAATATATGTCCTCAATAGTGAAACGTGGAATACATCATGTACACCAAACATAGATGGCGGTAGAGCAAGTTGATACACCACTTTTTCACGTCTTGCCAAAATCTCATAGAGTCCAATATACCTAGGACATAATTTACCCTTCTTCCCGAACCGTTTCAAACCACGCATAGGTGATATCTTCAAGAATACCTTGTCACCTACAGTGAATTCAAGGTCTTGGAGTTGATTATCCGCATACTGCTTCTGACGATTTTGTACCGTCTTAACCCTTTCCTTGATTATGTCTACTACTTGATAGGTTTCTGTGACAAACTCAGGTCCTATAATTCATCGTTCTCCGACTTTATTCTAAAACAAAGGGGTTTGACATTTTTTACCATACAATGCCTCATAAGGTGACATCTGTATAGTAGCCTGGTAACTATTGTTGTAGACGAACTCAATCAGTGGCAACTTCTCATCCTAAGATCCTTTGAAATCAATCGCACAGGCTCGGAGCATATCCTCTAGGATTTGAATGGTTCGCTCTGACTGTCCATCTGTTTAAGGGTGAAAGGTTACACTGAACTTCAACTTCATTCCCATAGTCTTCTGTAGTCCCTCTTAGAATTTGAAAGTAAAGTGTGGGTTTCGATCCGACACAATGCTCTCAAGTACACCATGTAATTGGATAATATTATCCACATATAACTTGGCTAGCCACTTTAAAGTATATTGAGGTCGTATGGCAATGAAACAAGCTGCCTTTGTAAGATGATTGACAACCACCCAAGCTGTGTCAACTGATTTGGGAGTCAGTAGTAAACCGGTGACAAAGTCCATAGTGATACAGTCCCACTTCCATGTTGGCTCAGGTAATGGTTGTAGTAAGTCTGCTGGTCTTTGTCTTTTAGCCTTTACCTGTTGGCAATTCAGACACTAGAACACGTGCCTAGCCACATCATCTTTCATTCTTCACCACTAATATAATCTCTTCAGGTCGTGATGCATTTTCGTACTTTCAGGATGTACCAAATACTGTATGGAATGAGCTTCTAACTTTATTCTATCTCTAAGATCCGAGTCTTCACTTTCAGGTATACACAATCATCTTCTGTATCTTAGGACTTTATATTCATCCAATGTAAAGTTAGGATTTGGCTTGCCCTTCTCTAAATCTTCTTGTACTGTCCTCTGATGTGGATCCAATAGTATTACGGCTTCCACTTCATCTATCAGGTCTAGGATGATCTTCAATGCCGCAAACATCAGTGAGAACTTATGGATCAGTCCTTGCTTTATGGGGTCATCACGAGTTTCTATTATATGTTACTCTTCATCCCAATCCGAGACTATTGTTGTGAAATACAAGGCGGCGTTGGTACTCTGTCCTCCTTCAGGCTTCATTATTCCCTTTCTACTCAAAGCATCAGCTACTACATTAGCCTTGCCTAGGTGATACTAAATATTGCAGTCATAATCCTTCAGGAGTTCCAACAACCTTTTCTATTTCATGTTCAGCTCCTTCTGAGTGAAGAGATAGTTAAGACTCTTGTAATCCGACTTAATCTAAAATTTTTCCCCATACATGTAAGTCTCAAAGTCTTGATTGCATGAATCACCGTTGCTAGCTCCAAATCATGAGTAAGATAATTCTTCTCATGTTCCTTCAGTTTTCTTGAAGCATAAACAATCACTTGTTCACCGTGCATCAGCACACACCCTAGATCTAATCCAGAGGCATCAGTGTACAAGGTAAATGGCTACCTTAGTACGAAATAGTCAAGATGGGAGCCGATATTAGCCTTGCTTTCAATGTTTAGAAACATTCTTCACACTAGTCGGTCCAAACGAACTTTTCTCCTTTTCTAGTCAGCTTGGTAAGAGGTACGATGATCCTAGAGTAATCTTCTACGAATTGTCTGTAATAACTAGCTAACCCCAAGAAACTTCTGATCTCTGCAATATTCTTAGGTGCTTCCCACCCCACAATTGCTTTAATTTTACTGGGGTCCACTTTAATCCTTTCTGACGATACTATGTGACCCAAGAAAGTCATCTCGTTCAACCAAAACTCACATTTCTTGAATTTAGCATAAAGCTTCTCCCTTCTTAACCGTTGTAAGGTTGCTTTAAGATCTATCGTATGACTCTCTTCGTCTTTAGAATAGACCAGAATATCGTCTATGAAAACTATGACCATGGTATCCAACATGTCATGTAATACAAGGTTTACAATCTCCATGAAAGACGCTGGTGCATTGGTCAACCCAAAAGACATAACTAGGAACTCATAATGTCCGTACCTAGTTCTGAAAGCTGTCTTTGGAATATCACTATCTTTAATCTTCAATTGATGATATCCTGACTGAAGATTAATTTTAGAGAATACATTTGCACCTTGTAATTGATCAAACAAGTCATCATTCCTAGGTCATAGATATCGATTCTTGATCGTGAGCTTGTTTAATTCTCGATAGTCTATGCACAGTCGGATACTATCATCTTTCTTCTTCACGAATAACACTGGCGTTCCCCATGACGATATACTTGGCCGAATAAAACCCTTGTCCAATAACTCCTATAGTTAAGTTTTTGGTTTCTTCAATTTTGTAAGAGCCATCTGATAAGGTACCTTAAATACAGGTGCCGACCCTGCCAACAAGTCTATGACGAACTTAGTTGTTTGGTTAGGTGGTAACCCGGGTAAGTCTTCTAGAGATACATCCAGAATTTCCCATACAACACCAATATGTTCCATCCGTGGTGCTTCTTTGGTAATGTCCACCATAGATACCAGATATCCGACTCCACCCTTCTCAAGGCATCTCTTCACCTTAAGTGCAGAGAGAATAAGCTTCCGTTTACGAGGAAGTTTGGTTCCCATAAAGCTGAATTCTGCACCATCCTTGCCTTTAAATGACAACTTCTTCTTGGTGCAAAGCAGACTCGCGGAATGCTGAGATAACAAGTCTATTCCTAAGATGACATCAAAGTCTGTCATCTCGAGCTGTACTAAATTTGCATCTAAACTCCATCCATTTATAAGAACTGGGCATGGCCCATAACATTCATCTAACCCAACCTCTAGTCCCAATGGTGATCTGACTAACAACTTAAGGTCTAAAAGTCTAAGGGGCACGTTCAACTTCTTCCCAAAAGAGACGGATACGAAAGAATGGGTAGCCCCCCGAGTCAAAGAGAACTCTGGCGGGTACACCAGCTATGGTTACAGTATCTGTAGTTTTTATCTAGGTTTAGTCTACATGCTCATACAAAGTACTGTAAACGATAAGGCCAGGTCATACCTGTGACCACATCAGGTGATGCGACTGCATCTTTAGAAGTCACGGCTTGTAATTTTCCTTATTGTATCTGTTTCGTGGGTTTAGGGCAATTCTTTGCATAATGCCCCATTTGATCACAATTGAAGCACTTGATGTAGTAATCACTTGCCTTGGTTGAGGTAGAACCGTTTGGGTAGTCCAGGCTGCTCCATTAGAATTCTACGGTCGGAATGGTTTGCAGGTCTTCGAGTTTTCTCCATTAAATGAATTTCCATTTGGCCTCTTCAAACCACGATTCTGAGCAAGGTAACTCTTTTTCTGGCTCAACTCCAGTACACGAGCAATCTACATGACCTCATTATAAATCTTCTTTTCCAATCCCAGCATATGGTTATGAATACTTCCCCTTAGTTCCATAAAGAACCTTTGGGTCTTAGTATCCTGCTCTTGCATACTAGTGGGAGCAAAGAAGAATAGCTATTCATAATGCTGCTGATAAGCTTCTACAGACATCTAGCCTTGGTATAAACTCAAGAATTCTTTCTCCATCTAGTCTAGGAAGCTTCTAGGGAAATACTTATTAAAGAAAGCTTCCTTAAATATATCCCAAGTCAACTGAGGATACTTGGTCAACAAGTAGGCTTAAGTAGACTTCCACCAGTGATTTGCATCCTCCCTCAGCATGAAAGTTGCACACAAAACCTTTTCTTCTTCAGTAATGGTCATCATCAGAAAATTCTTCTCCAATTCGTCAATCCAGTGAGCTGGCCACAATGGATTTGACATCTTCCTTGAGAACGTCTGAGGTTTTATTTTCAGGAAATGCTCCACAAGTCTAGAATGATCCTCCTATCCATACTCTCCATATGCCGGTGGTGGATATTGGTAACCACCCTGGTACATGCCCTGCTATTCTCCTAAATTCTGCACTAGTGTGTGCACCACTGGGGTCTATTGTGCTGTAGGCACCGTGTTATTGACCACGGGTGCTCGAGGCACAGTGTTGCTACCAACTGGTACCGTATTGGTCTGTCTTGGGGGTGTTGGTGTAGCATTAGCAGCTGGAGTAGCGATTCCCATGGCCACTTGCATAGCCAGTAACATTTGTTGTTGTTCTTGCACCTATAGTACCAAATTTGTCACAATCGTGGCCAATTCAGGTGGTGGTCCTGGTAAGTTGGTTGAATTGGCTTGATTGTTGACTCCTTATGGCGCAACATTCTGACTCCCATTATTTTCAGCTTGCTCTTCAAGGTTTTCATTCACATTTCTCGTTCCAGGTGGTGGTGGGGTTGGGCTCTCTCCTCTTTGACTATTTCTATGAGTACGGCGTGCCATTTCAGACTATCAACTGTGGTAGTTTTTGCATAATCAATAGATTGAGATGAGTACAACATATGATAATTTATAGGTTAGTCCCACAATATAAGAAAATCCCTAACAAACCGTACCAAACTGGTATATAGGTTTAAGAGACTTTGTTTGGTCGACCTTGACCTGTTGTGTATGGAGTGACCACTGAGTCCACCAGACAAACCTTGACAACATTCCCGAGAGTCTACGGTCAACTCATCGGTTGACTGACCAATCGAATTTTCAGTTGAATTCCTTGACCGGTCAATCAAAAATCAGTTTTTAAACCTGTTCCGACTCCTTTTTCCCTCACTTTCTCTTTTGTCTTCTTTTGGACTCCAGCCCAACTCGTTGTTGGTGAGTTGCTACAGTACCTACCGGTCAAAATCCAAGCTCTCCTTACTGGTCAACGACATCCAATCCTCTCTAAAGGTAAGTTTTCAATCTCTTCCTTCTCTTTGGATTGTTTTCCTAGGTTTTTATCACCTTTTCTTGTTTTCTTTAAATTAAATTTTATTCAACCGTAGGAAATCTATTTTGATTGCTTAGGAATGATGTGAGCATGCTACAAGCAAAAGCTCTCAACCAATTTAAGTTTTCATTGGTTGGTTTGCTCAAAACCTTAGAAATTGAAGTTTTGACTTAGAAGTTGGGAATTTTGCCCAATTTAGAAAATTTGCTTAATTTCTTGCAATGTGTTAAATCTTTGGATTCTCTAAATGTTGTTTGGCATGTTTGAATGTATTTCCCATTGATTAAGTCCTCTAGTCCAAGAATTTGGACGAAAAGAGGCTTTTAACCAAATTACGCCGTTATGCTGTCGAAATTTCTAAATTTTTTAACTAACTCATTTTATTTATTTATTTATTTTTCATTCTTGCAGTCAATATGCCTTGAACTAAGAATGTATGTGGTTGCAATGACCCCCTCATAGATAGTTTGATGCATTGCGCTTTGGTTCAGCTGAGGCCGAAGCACAATACCCATGGTATTATAACAAGAAGGTGGAAGTGGACAGGTTTGTGAAACTTTCGGATCTTGCCAGGTTTGACATGGAGAGAGCATTTGATGAGATGGGCTGGCTACCTTTGACCCAGTATGAGGGGTCAACATGCCCAGACCTAGTCAAGCAATTTTACTCCAACCTGCAACTAAACGGTGATCTAAAAGACCTAGACAAGGGTAGAGAGTTGAGGATCATCGATTGGGTGAAAGGGGTACCGATTTCCTTTGATACTCAACAGCTGGCAAGGCTACTGAATATTTCACATGATGACGAGTTGGTTTACTGCACACCAAAAGAGCACAAATTCATGAGGGAATACCTACGCGCAGAGGTGAGGAACCAGATTATACAGGATAGCCACTGGGAGATGAAGGCGATCAGCCTTAATCGCCTTCATCCTGAATCTCGAGTGTACTACAAGATTATATAGCACAACCTCATTCCATAGAGTGGGCACTATAATGAGGTATTACAGCTCACCCAGTACCTCCTCTACTGTATCTGCACCAGGCAACCAGTTTGCCTTCCCTACATTATCATCCGCACTATGCATTGAGCCACGACGCCCAACCTGAATGGCAATCTACCCTATGGTCGTCTGATCACTATCCTTCTCTTTCGCTTTCATGTAAACATGGAGGGTGAGAGAATGTACGAGGAGATGATATCAGTAGACCTTGACTGTGACTCCATCTGTTGGACGGAGATGCAGAGTACGAAAGTCAGCGACAAGGAGCAGAAGCACTGGATTATCTTCTGGGTCAAGTAGCAACGGCGGCAGTAGCAGATGTAGCAGCAGCAATGGCAACATTCGAGGCGGCTGTAGTAGAGGGTGATGGAGACCGGATGTATATGGATGTAGATGCTATCCCCCCTACGCCACAACATACTACTACAACTGGCCCTTCTCGGACTACTCCATCTACTGGTCCTTCTTGTCCTCCACTAGATGATATGATGGTACTCCTCTGAGAGATCTGAGACTCTCAGTGTGCTACAGATCAGTGGGTGGCGGATCTTGCTGAGAGTCTGCAGGTCGTTCAAGAGGAGGTTCACTGGCTCGAGACCACTTATGGTGAGGATTATGATAGAGACAGAGAGTCACCACCTCATCCACAAACACAGGGATAGGTTTTTATATTTAGATATAGATACATTTATTACTTTGGTTTATTATTTTGCAGAGTAACTGTCTGGATTGTGGACCATGCTCTGTTTCCTCATATAGATACATTTTATTTTCATTTTCTATTCAGGTCATCTATATATATTGTTTCACATTTTATTATGTGCATTATGATCTTGTTTTAAATTTTTGTCTCAACCAACAATGTGCTTATGGTGTGTTACTATCAAAGCATTTAGATTTAATCCTAACTCAGTTTATAGACACGAGTGAAGGGTTTCAGGTTTGATCGGCAGAGCCTGAGAGCTTTGATACCAAGTTGTCACACCCTAATTCTGGACGAACCAGAAGTGTGAATGAACCGTCATATGAACCAACGGTTTACACCAGGATCACATAAGACTGTGCCAACCATCAAACCATACTTATCCACATCACAATTAGAGATAATAAATAACAATAGCAGAAGTCTTTATTAATACAAACTGAGTATCTAACATGATAATTAAATATTAAATGGATTATTTTCAAGTAATTTAAAACATAAATAAATATCTATTACAAGTTCCCATCACTGAAAATAGAAAGTAAAACTAAGCATAAACACATTGGAAGCACTCGCTTGAAGAATCATGCTCGTCCTCCACAACTTGCATGTCCAAAGCCGCCATATGTCCATACAACGATACGTTCACATAGTTTTCTATAGTAATACCTGCATCATCAACTAAAAATATTTGACGTAGAGGGGTGAGCACACAACAGATCTCAATGAGTAAATAAAACAATGCACAAACATATATATGGAATCAATTCATATATTTGGTTTGGTATAAGTTTACAATATGCTATGAAAAGGATAGACGACCACCATACCTCCATACACGAGAGTGTGAGCACGCTCAATGGATTACACACCGCTGTCGCCCTACATCACCCACTACAGAATAGAGATAGAGTTAGAGCCTAACGAATCACACACAGCCAACACTCGCCCTAATACTCTATCCCATGCCAATACATATGTCCTTAACGATGAGGGCTTACAAACTAGGTTCGTGACTAACCAATCTTAGATGTCATCCAGATGTATCCAAAGCCTTTCCCCAGCATCCTTCAATACGTCCATAGAGATAGAGCTAAGGTCCGCCGACAGAGCTTACAATCACACACGGCGATCACCTCCCCTGATACCCTATGACGTACTAGTTCCGCTAAGGTAATAGCGATACGACGATGTCAGTGTAAAGAATGGTTCGATGCTACAACCTCTCCCCATTTAGCATACCAACCACACACAATCACACACCTATTTCTATCATCATCATCATAACAGAATAAGAACAATAAATAAATATGCATGAATAAGAATAGCAGTTATTGGATGATATGTGAGATGTACAAACAATTATACAGGTATGGCATCATATCAGTTTAATAGAAAATAAAGGTAGCTTGTTATTAATCAATTAGTTTAAGTCATGTTTCCTCACCTGTGAGTGATGTTTGTTCCTCTTCCAAGCCTTGAAAATTATCTTGAATTAATAGAGAGCTTTAACAATTAACGAACATAGGTTAGGGTTCCGTTCTATCAAGTTTTTGGTACTCAAACTCACCGTTCGGTCTCCTATTTATGTCCTCTAGACAGTGCCCAATCGAGTCACCGGTCTTGTATTGGTCGACCGATGAGTCCACCGGACAAAACCCTATAGACTTTCCAAGAGTTATCAGTCGCCTCACCGGTTTCTTATATAGTCGACCGGTCAAGGGACCGGATAACTCCTGAGTTAAATCCTAGGTTTGTCTTTCAGTCCGAATTCATTTTGAGTCGATTCTTCGGCTCAACAAAGGGATTCCTCTTAAGGTCATTCTATGGTCATTATACATTAAGGTTAACCCTTCAAAGAATCCTAACACCTAGCATTAACATAGATTGATGTTTTTGTCCTTCAAATACGAATTATAGTATTTGATCTGGTCTAACACAGTAGGATTTCAAATCCTAACCTAGACTAATCTTCTATAGAGATAAAGAGACTTACCATTGGCTCCTCAATGCAGTTGGTTGGGATCTGACGGTAATTCTTCCTTCTGCAGAACCTCTTCTCCCTTCTCTAAATTTCTTCCTCTCCAAGTCTTCTTCTCCTCCTTCTCTTCTCTTTCTCTCAATTCTAGGGTTTGAGAATGAGCAAAAAGAGTGTGAGAGAGTAGAGGGACGTTTTCTATATAGAGAGAAAAATCTCTATATAGGATCTTCTTTCAATTAAGAGAGTGACCTGTTTAAATTATGAAACTTTCTTAATCACGAAGTCAAAATTGGGCTTAACCAGTCGACTCACTGGTCACAAAACATGAGGACTGGACAACCTAAAACACTTAATTGGACAACTTACAATTGACTGGTTTATTTACTTGGCTTTGTGGTTTCCTCATACGGTTGGTTCGCTTAAGTCAGTTATGATGGGAAGACCTGGAATGATACAGTTAAACCCGATTAGTGGAGTCTGGGTCTTACAAGCAGCAACTACCAAGGTAAGCGCCAATTTCTCTACTGGTTTGTACCTAGTTTCAACATCAAACAACACCTTGCTTATATAGTAGAATGGTCGTTGATGTCTCTCGATCTTTCTTTTTCGGACTGCACTAATTGCTGCAAAGTTGCCGTGATTGCACGGCTGGCTTTCCCCTGACATGTATATCGCATTTTGGACGAGGAACGCTAACTAATCGAATATAAACACATCCATGCCTAGCCAGTAAAACCTGTTAAATGTGCTGATCATGGGGCGAAGTTTTTAATTAGTGTAAACTGATTGGGCGGACCGAAACCAACCGATATGGAACAGGGCCGGTCCGGTCCTAAATTTTACATGGCTGATTATGTTTTTTTTTTTTTTTAGGGTAAAACATGAAAAGAAAATCCCCAACCGTCCAATCCGTTCAGCCGAGATCGAACGGACTGAACGTCTTTGACCATATGCGACAAAGTCTCTAAAGACGGCTAATAAATGGGTAAATCAGTAAATCACCCCTATCTTTAATTGAACAGAAACAACTTTTGAGGTTGTTATTAATCGCTGTTATGACCCATCAAAGGGACATAGACGTAAATTCCAAAGAACAACATGCGTGGAACAACTAAAACGCGTGTAAACCAAATAACGCGAAAAAGGGAAAAAAAAGAAGAAAATGAAAATCGATTCATTACCTCAACTATCTGCTTTTGCTTTTTCCGTACCTTCGTCTTCGTCTCCGTCTCTCTCTTTCTTTCAATGTGAATCCCCATCCATTAGGTTGAGAAGAAGGTAACAGAGGTCATGTCTCTGAGAAGCGTCTTTCGCCTCCGGAAGGGTCTCTCAATTTCCTCTCAGGATCTCAGAACCCTAAAAGCAGAAGGGATCGAATCGGATGATCAACAACGGCACACAGAAGGCGATAGGGAAGCCGAGGAAGGAATTGAGGCAGTTCCAGATGAGGATTGCTGGTCTAAAATGCTCCCTGAGATTCTCGGAGATATCATCCAGCGAGTCGAGGCCAGCGAAGACAGGTGGCCTATCCGGAAGAACGTCGTTGCCTGTGCTTGTGTCTGCAAGGGGTGGAGAGACATCACCAGAGGCATCGTTACGTCTCCCTTCCAGTGTGGGAAAATCACCTTCCCTTCTTCTCTCAAGCAGGTTTTGCCTTTTTTTGTTTTTTTGTTTTTTTTTTGTTTTTTTGTTTTTTCCTTTCCTTATTTATTTCCTATTTGGTAATTCCTTCGGTATTTGTTGGATCTGGTACAGTTAGGGTGTTAGATCCATGCCTTTGGGACTGTTGGTTAGCGCAACGGTAATGGTCTTCTTGTCAAATACATTTCCTGGTTTTTATTGATTGTCCCCACCCCACCCCACCCCACCCCATCCTGTTGAGATCCTTTTTTTTTCTGATCAATATGCCATTGATCTCGTTTCATACTTTGTAAGGTTGAACAATAAATTTGGGGTAGAAGTTGATATTTTATAGTGGATTGTCAGCGTGATTCGAACTCTGTTTTGTTGGTTTAAGTCATTAGTGAACTTTGGTTTGTGGGTGCTTCTTGGGTTATCGATCTCTTACCCTCAATGGACGTTTTAACCATTATTATTTCTTTTAATTGGAATAGTTATTTGTTCTGGGATTGATGTGTTATTCATTTTGTGCTGAATGCAGCCGGGGCCACGCGACGCTCCCCTTCAATGTTTTATCAAACGGAACAAAAAAACTTCTACTTTCTATCTTTATCTTGGTCTGACTCCAAGTAAGTAAATGTTAATGTAATGCGTTCCTTTTGCGGTTTCTGTCTCATTGAACCTTTCTTCTTTGGATTTTTGGATGTGTTTGTAGCTCAATTTGTTTGTATTGAATAATCTACATTTGACTTACCAATACCAGACATGAAAGTGACAAATTTGACTTTACAAACCCTCTCGATTGACTTTTCTGTAAGGTATAAAACATTACTAGGATGGTGGCATGAGATTGCTCAGTCCAGTCAATTTTAATTAACCTAATCATCGAAACTCTGTATGTGATTCTCTTATCTTTTTCTAAGGAAACTTGTTATTTTCCTGTTCTTGCGAGTCAATTTGACTTTTGTTTCAGGCATAGTTGGGTATAATGTGCATTTAGCACATGCAAATAATTTGTTTATTTTTATTTTATTTGAGGCAATCTCTTCTAATTATCTACTCATCTGCTACGTTTATGGCCAAAAAATAATTTGACAAGTAGACATCACAAGTGATAACGGGGGGATTCCGAAAGTCAGAACTGCAGTGATCTGGATAGGACCAGAATAGGAGTAAGGTAATAGCTGAATATCCCACCAACAGGGATCAGACTCATGACACAAGCAAGTAATAGGATAATGAACGATTCACCCAAGTTAAGCATTGTAGAGGGAGAAAAGCAAGTAAATGTCACATCATTTATAGGCAAAGTCATTAGTTCTTGTTACTAAGCAATGGCATTTTGTACAGATGCTTGTGAAAAATTCAGATAATGTGTATGCAATTGTTTGGGTGTATGTACTACCTGTTAGTAAAGAAAGCCAAAAGGAGGAAAGTCCGGAAATGAAGAATAATAGGTTAGGAAACAAATCAGGGTCCATACTAGCCTTGTCAACATAAGTGTTTGTATTCATTTGTGTATGAACAGGATCTATTAGGAAGTGACAGACAAATCATGGAGAAACAGATCATCAGTATATTAACTGCAAAACGATAGATCTGGAAAGGCATTCCATTTGTAAACAAGAATATTCACTAAAAGTGGAAGAATGTGGGAGCAGCAGAGGATTGCCCTATAATTCCTTTGGAGGTTAAAATTTATTCTATTTTTTCCCCAAATATGGAAAAATAGATTCTAGGAGATTATTCATGAAAGTTTTCTAATCTTGGTCTAAGATTTGAATTAGGTTATAAAGCCAGCTCTACTTTTGGGTGAATTCCTATTCTATGTACTTCCTCTAGGGCCTTGAAGCTTCTCTTTTCATTTTGTTCCCTTTTGTTGCCGTTGCTGTTATTGTTGTTGTTGTTCTTGTTCTTGTTCTTGTTCTTGTTCTTGTTCTTGTTCTTGTTCTCTTAATTGTCCGTACAAATTAAAGACTGCATTGTTTAGTAAAATTTTATATTTGTAAGATTTTGTATGTTGCATGCTTGTACAATGTGTTTATGTTTTGGTCAGAGAAATGAATGCTTCAGCCACTATTTGGTACATATTTTTGAAGTTTGAAGATTTGGTACTGCCATCTTTTTTTGTTGTGGTTGGGTGTGTCTGTCTTGAAGGGAGGTGGGTGTTAAACATATTAATACTTTAGCCACAATTTGGTTAATTTTTCTCCGGCTCTGTTCCTTTTCTTTTAAATATTTAATAAGACCATGCACTATTGCATCTTTGTTGTTTTTGTTTCTTTTTGGTCTGGTTTCTGAGTCCTCCAATGTGGTAAGCAGCACATTATTGAATATCTCTGATGTCTATGGAATAATGGAACTGTATCAAAGGCTTTTTTTTTTTTTTTTTTTTTTTTTTTTTTTTTTTTTTCTCTTTTGGGTCACTTTCTTAGAGAGGGAGAAGGCAAATGCACAGCCACTGATTTCTGAATGTTGGAACTAATAGTTCCAGGAGTATTGCTCTGAATTGTTTTTCACTTTTACTTTTTGAGGGTGCAAAGTGTCAGGAACTCTTAAGAGTTTTGTTTTGAGACTGCTGAGTTTTTCTCTCAATTTTTCTTCTAAATAATTTCCAAAAGAACTGTTGTATTTTCTGGCTGAGTGCTTTTAGGTTTCTAATCTGAATCTCGGTTTTGTTCTTGCCTTGGTTGTTATTGCAGCATTGATGGATAAAGGGAAGTTTCTTTTAGCGGCACGAAGATTTAGGCATGGTGCTCACACTGAGTATATAATCTCTCTTGATGCTGATGACTTGTCCCAAGGAAGTAATGCTTATGTTGGAAAACTGAGGTAAATGCCGTTGCTACTTGCTAATTTTGTTCTTTCTTTTGTCGTAAGCAAGGATTGAAAACTCGAGTCTCGAGCCCATCTCATCCTGGTCGAGACTTACGAGATCTTGGTGACATATTGCCCTTTTTTTTTTGGGTTGTTTCGGGGGGCTGTCTTGGAGCCCAAATGACCATTTTAAGGACTAATACTCTAGGGGAACCTGATTATAGCCTACATAAACATATGTACACTATCGAATTGCAAAATAATCACACACGGTGGTAGTTTGGATTTCCACCCATGTTTGGGTAGTATACGGCGAACCATGTAGTCTAGCTAGGGTAATATTGGTTATTTTACACAATGTTTTAGTTCTATTGGACAAAAAATAGAAAAGAAAAAAAAAGCCAAATAAAACAATGAAATTATGCACTACGAAAACAAGAAACATATTGTCTTTTTCATTTTGAAATAAGTTCATACTTCAAGCTTCAAACTTAAATGTACATGTATATAAAGTATATAAAATAGACTGATAGAGTCATTAAAATCCATAGACTACAATACAGTAGAGTCTCCATAATCCTTGTGTAAAAATGCTATCATTGAAGCCATCCTAATGGTTAATTCAACATAGAGTGACGTGGAGGATCGATCCCATACAAGTTCTGAACATGCTGACACCAATTTTTCTCTGAATGAATGACAAATGTGGGCCACGTCACAGTGGGGGGGAGGGGGTGAAAGAAATGCCCGAAGTCGTCCAGAACTTCCCTATATATGCTATCATCTACATATTGAAGGTAACTTAGGGTATATAGGTCATAGTACTGTGAAGAATGGGGATATTGTGAAGAACCAGCCACAGAGCCATTGTGACATATGGTGTCTCCAGCCTCAACACATTGACTATTGATTCCAAAACTGTCACAACCTTCTTTAAGTGCTATCAAAACTCCTCATAAGATGTGATAGTTAGTGCTGCCACACTGCTAGGGGAACCCGACTCTCAAATGAAACCACTCCTCAAATGCAAACATTGATCTAAGGCCTACCATCTTTGCTTCAAATCTCTTTAATGCGATGTAGGTAGTGGTGAATCTGGTGACACCGGGTCTGACCAATTCCCTTCACATTTGCCCCTTAGCAATTGTAGTGCATTACCCATGGTTGTAGACAAAAGTCGTTCTCTCAACCACATGCTTTACTATTTTAATCATCCCCATGTCCTTCAGCATGAAGTCAATGCAATAAGCTATAGATAGGTCCAGAAGAGTTGATACCTATTGCTGTTCATCATCTTTACCCAGCCTTCTTAAAGTTACTTTGGTGTCGGACACCATTCTCTGGACCCACATCTGCCACTACATCTTTCAATAAACCATAGATGTACTTTGTATCCTTTCTCTTTACAGATGCATACACAAATTTTAGGAACAATGCCCTTCCATCACAGTAGACAATGAAGTTGATGACGGATTATTTCGTGGCCGAGTCCAACCATCACGATCGTCACCCTACAGGTGTTTCATTTACCCTTAAACCATTTATCCATACCTCTTTTTTTTTTTTTTTTTTTTTAGGCTTAGGCAACTAAACATTCATCAATTCATATGTATTTCGGGCCCTTTGATCCCGGGAACAGCCTCAACAACTGCATCCAACATGGTTTGATATTAGGGTCATGGGTGGTGTGTGTTGGGATGTTGTGTAAGAACATCCACTTGGGCACATCTCCATCTCCTACTTTCTCCTTCATACTCCCCTACATCTGATTGAATCTTTTATCCTTGTTGCCCTTTGTACTGAAAATATTGGAATCCTGTTGTAAGATTTCAATGTACCTCATCCTGTGGTGATGGCATTGGATCTGCTATTGCCCTCCTAACGGCCCCTAGCTATAACCATGATTGGTGGTTGTGACTGGGTTGATTCGCTACCACTGCCACCTGTTCGTGCTCCAGATGAACCAGTTCCTCTCCTATACGTCCTCGCCCTATCCTGCTCCTCATAATAAGTTGCTCTGTTAGCCACTTTTGCTCGCTGAAGAGTTGTAGCCTCCGTTTGAGTCGCAATATAACCAACCCTCTCATCATCAATTATCACTATTATCAGAATCCCCTCCACATGTCTAGGTGCCTTGAACTGTCTTTGCAAACTACACCCTCACCTTCTCTTTCTCTACCTTCCTCTATTGCCCTCCCTCATCTATTTACCTACGGAATTAGCAAACTCCACAGGAACCATAGGGCATCTAGACACACAGGTATTGATCCACTTATGTGTTGTTTTAGTCTTGTGATCCCACCTAACTAAAGCTTCTCTCTACAGAAATTATATTGGGGTTTTTTTTATCACCTCCAATTGCAACCCCATATTGCTATGCCATATCCTTCCAAAGTACTGTTGCATGAAGGAAACAAGCTTATATTAATTGAAGCACATCAATTGAGACTACTAAAACAGCTATATAGGAGCCTATTATTTTTCCCCCAACCCTTATATTTTTCTTTTAACTAAAACTATTTCTTTCTATTTTTAAAATAAAGAATAGGCTTAATCTAACAAAACCAAATATGGTACAACATAGTAAGCAGCAAATACGACTCAAAACACATTGAAATTACTAAATTTTTTTCAAACAAAAACAGAATATTTTCCCCTTTTTTTTTTTTGGAATTTTTAAAGTATTTTTAAAAACTTTTAAAATGTTTGGGAATTAGAAAAGTTATCGGTAAAAGAAAAATTCCCACTCTGTGAGCCGTAGATAGGCCAACAGTGTCTTAACATATATAAAATTGAGTACCATGCAATTTATATTAACCCTACTTTTTTCCCATTTTTTGTTGTAGGAAATTGCATTTTTGGCAACTAGAAAATAAAAAAAAATTTATAAACAGGAAATATTTTTTTTGACATCAACGTAGATCGAGCTTACATGGCTAACATATAAAAATTCATCCTAACAACCATATATTCATCATGTATTTTTTTTTTTTTTTTGCAAAATCATTTTTTGGAAAAGTTTTATACCTCAGACCCTTCAATGTGTTCAAATCTTCACACCAGTGCAACAATCGATGGATTGAAATCTCGAGATCTCGTGAGATTTTGGCCAAGAAATGCTTGTTTAGTGTATCCGTAGTTTGAAAACTTTAGTCTCGAGGGTGTCTTGGCTCTCTGAGAAATCACCGAGATCTCTGCAAGAACATGTGTTTTCTGTGTTGAAGTTCAAATTGTGTCTTGGGGCTCAAACGGTCATTTTAAGGCCTCGTACTTTAGAGAATCACTCTTTTAGCATACATAATCACATTTAAATAATAAAATTGAAAAAAAAAAAAATTACACATGGTGATTGTTTGGGTTTACACCCATGTTTGGCAGTGTTAGTCTGAAGTTCGGATGTAAACTTAGGATAATATTGACTATTCTATATAATGTTACAGTAGTAGAAGATCAAAGAAGGCCAAATTAGCCAGTAAAATTATATTTTAGGAGAAGATTAAACACAATAGCACTTAATAGTTAATTGTTATAGTAAAAAAATCCAAAGTAGTCTAGTAGACTAAACAATCATAATTCGTAAATTATGCTGAGACTAATCAAGAACTGGTCGAAAATGTTGGGACCAGTCTAGTCGAGACCAGGTCTTGTGTGAGATCTCGTCTCGATCTATTCGAGAAGCTCAGATCTCGAGCAGAGATTTTGAACCATGAATGTATCGTAGCCTATCTTGTCTCGAACTCGTGGAGATTCTCGAGATCATTGAGATTTAGTTCCATGGTCGTAAGGCCCATAAATTGAATATGTAACCCCTGCCTAATGTTAAATAGTGACATATCTTGTGAAGGAATTAGATTCTTCTGATTAACTGAAGCTATCATCTTTTATATTTTTGTGTATACTTGACCTATAAGTAATGTTAATTAGATACAGTAGGCCACCATAAAATGAATATTTTATAAACGAATATGTTTTATACAATCTTGAAGAGAACCAAGTTTAATGTATCTACGTTAAAAGTTACAAGAAGTAGTTGGTTACAAGAATGCAATATTTATATAGGTTCTTGTATTTGTTCGAATTGATTGGATGGTATGGCCTTGGCTTGATATGATAGCCTTCTGGATGGGGCACTTATTTTACAATCAGACACTTTGGAAAGATCCTCTCCAGTGAGTGAAGGGGTGTAGTGCCCTTTGGTAGACTGCATCTCCTCTCTGTTCTCTCTCTGGACCTCTCCAATGACTGGAGGAGGGGCTGTGCCCTCCGACCATTTGGAAGTTAGGGGACAAATATTCCTCCCAAGTGTGAGTATATTTGTTGATTCTCTTTCGTTGCTTCTCATCAGCTCTTTATTTCTGCATGCTGATTTAGTATTCTTTTTCCCAATTAGAAAATTACTTTATGCTCCCTTTGTTGTAGATGTCTATGCACCATGATTGTTTATTATAATGGAGCCTACCATATTTATTTTGTTAATTTGACATGAACAACTCTCATGCATGCACCTCAAAGTTACATTTGTCATTGGGTTCGTGCTGCACTTTCAGTTAATATCCTTTTCCACAGGTTACTGCAGATCACAGTTTAGTGTAATGGTTTTTTGTTGGCATCCTTTTTTTTGGTGGTGGTAAACATACACATATATATTTCCACAGAAGCATGCTAAACAGATCTCCCCCCCCAAAAAAAAAAAAAAAAACACTAGCTTCCGAGTCTAGGCAAGTTTTGTCTATTAAAACTGCATACTGCATTTTTCAAATATCTCAATTTATATTCCTGCTGAAGGCCCAATTATATTTGCAGGTCAGATTTCCTTGGCACCAAATTCATGATATATGACAGCTGGCCACCGTATACTGGTGCGAAGCCCTCAAACAATAGGGCAAGTCGCCGATTTGCAAGTAAGCAAATCAGTCCCCAGGTTCCAGCAGTCAACTTTGAGATTGGGCAGGTCTCCTACAAGTTCAACCTTTTAAAATCCAGAGGACCTAGAAGGATGCTCTGCTCAATGCAATGCCCATGGGTAAAGGAAACTTCCCATGAAGGGTCTGGGAAGAACTCTGAGATGCAAAGCCCAGCTGCTGCTGCCGCTTCTGGGGCCATGATTCTGAGGAATAAGGCTCCAAGATGGCATGAGCACTTGCAATGCTGGTGCTTAAATTTCCATGGCCGGGTCACAGTTGCCTCCGTAAAGAATTTTCAGTTGGTTGCAGCCGTGGACCCCAGTCAGCCAGATGGGAAAGGTGACGAGGACACGGTACTTTTGCAGTTTGGAAAGGTTGGGGATGATATGTTCACGATGGATTACAGACAGCCCTTGTCAGCTTTCCAGGCATTTGCAATCTGCCTCACCAGCTTCGGTACGAAACTTGCTTGCGAGTAATATATGTAATTATTTTCTGTGTATTCAAGTAATGTGTGTTGATGCCAACTGCAGCTTGTGGATCTTGTTTTAATATTTATCTTTCATTTTCTTGTGTAATTCTATACTATAAGAGCAATTTGGTCCACAAATCTAATTTGCTCAACAATTTTGCCGGACAAAACTACACTTTTGTAAGGGTTTGTGACAAGCGATGATGTATGCTCGAATCATTGTAACAATTTGAGCCCAGGTATCAACTCATTTCGGATGCTTGGTTGGACAGCTAAACCATTGAATCAAAATAGGCTGATCCTAGGGGTGTCAAAGATTTGCCCAATACAAAAATTGAACCAGCATGATTTGGTTGGATCAAACAGAACTAAACCAAAACATTTTCGGTTGTATTTGTAGAGCCTGGTGAAAGCTTGAAATCGGATTGATTGATAAGCCTAAAACCCAGTTGGGAAAGACCAACACCTCAAAGAGGTCATGAGTTTAACTCTCCTTTGGGGTTATTTTATGTAAAAAAAAAAAAGTCTGAACAAAACCAACCTATTGGCCTTAACTGAAACCAAAACCAAATCAGCATAGAATTGATTAAACCAATTTTGCTAAATATATATATGTAGGAATCGAAATTGAACACGCCCACCAGATAGAATCTGCTTAGCGAATTTGTTACTATATATATATATATATAGGAAACTGAAACCAAATCGATAATCGATAGTGGACCAATGATAGCTCATTAAGACCGATGATAGCTCATTAAGCAAGCCCTATAAAAACCCAAAATTAACTGATCCGAAATAGAAAATTTCTTATTGAACTGTAGTTAGGCTTGAGTGTATAGAACCAAAACCGAATTGATCCCAATAGAACTGACCCGTTGGCACCACTAGTTATTCCAGTGTCTAATATATAATGGGCTCATGATATATTATTAGTTGGGTTTATATAAAATATGGGAAAAAAGAACATGCTGTTAGTTAATCCAGTGTCAAATATATAATGGGCTCATGAAATATTATTAGTTGGGATTATATAAAATATGGGAAAAAGAAGAACATGCTGTCGGTGTGTACTTCCTTCTCACAGTCCCCTTTTTCTCTTCTCAACGTCCGAACACTTTTCAATGAATCAGATACCGGTTCTCTCTGTACTGTCATTTCCCCATGCTGGGATGTCTATCCCCAAATACAGTTGGAATCTGGATTTTGGATGAGAATTTATGCAGAGTCGTATTGACTAGGGTGTTAATCGATGTGATTTTGGTTTCACTGTACAATTTTGGAGCATGAAAATGAAACTGAGGTGGTCCCATTGACAAAAGAATCTCACTTTGCTAGGTTGACCTGCCCATCTTGTCCGTAATAGTGTAAAATCAAAATCGAATTATTTATTAAATAGTTTCAAAATGCTTATCAAAACTAATTATTAATTGTGTTTTAATTATTCGGTTTTAAACAGTTTCGGTATCAGGGGAGAGAGAGAGAGAGAGAGAGAGAGAGAGAGAGAGAGAGAGAGAGAGTATGAAGGTGGAGTAACGATTTAGAGGATGTAGGCTATGTGGAAAGCATTAAAATAGTTTTAATTTATTTCTACAAATAAACCTTCAACACTAAGGGATGTAAAGGTTTAATCAGTTTTTATGGTTTTAAACCAACGGTTTTAAACCGTTTCATTTTTAAAATTAGAATCAAACCGTTTAATAATTAGTTTTATGATTTCGATTTAAATGATTCAATTTGGTTTTGGTAAATGGGTTCGATCCATTTGTGACACCCTTGGTAGATTTTGCTCACTAGTGGTCAAGCTTATCCAACATGGTCGTAGCATCCTAGTTTAAATGGGCATCCTTTTTGGATTAACAAAATTTAACCAACATACTAGGTTTTTATATATAGGAAAGTTTTGAAATTGCATTTGACCACAAATTCCCCAACCTCTAACACGATGATAGCAACTCTAAGTACCAGGTTACTTCTGAATTAACAACATATCAAATTTTAATCTCAATTCAATCATTTTACCTTTTTGTCTAATCACATATGCCCTCCAGCAACCCCGTAGTTCTTTGCACCCTTTTCATGGTCTTGGATTTTTAAGGTTTGTTTTTGTCACTTGGCCAACTTAGAGGGCCAGAACTAGAGTTGTGGATAGGTAACCTTGGGGCTAACACGTACAAAAAATTTGGGGTTTTTCATTATGATGATGATGCTGTTGCTATTCTAAAAATTCAATTAAGCATATTTCCTCAGGGGGATAAATTGATTTGGAGTGACGCAAAAACTGGTATCCTTACTGTTAAAAGTTCTTATCACTTTCTGTCAAATCAGCAGCAGCAGGAGGATCGGGCTAGACCTTCATCTTCTAAGGTTAGTCATTGGAAATTTGTTTCAAAAGAAATGTGGAAACGGGTGTGAAACTGTAATTTGTTACCAAAAATCAGATCTTTCCTATGGAGGGCCTGCAGTCAAGGCTTAGCATCTGGGGAGGGGCTTCATCAAAGGAACATTGAGGTAGACCATTGCTGCAAAAGATGTGGTGAGTCCATGAAGACCATTGAACATCTTTTGTTATTCTGTCCATTTGTCAAAGCTATCTGGTTTGGTTCCTACCTATCTTATAAGGTGTCTGATCTTCACAATATAAAGTTTCATGATTGGGTTAGCAGTTGGACTCTCATGTTTTTCCCAATCAAAATCAATAGGCCAAGGAGTCATTTAGCTTGGCATATTTTATTTGTTGGTATATCTGGCAAGTACGAAATGATTATGCGTTTGATACTCATTGTTGGACTCCCTTGTGATTAAGCGAGCGGAGTCAGCATTTAAAGAATTTTCCAAGGCATCTCTTTGCACTCCTAACTAGACTTTGTAACCCAGATCCAGTTTGCATGCTCCTCTTCACAACCGGATAGATGGTGGCCACCTATTCAAGGTTGCATTAAAATTAATACTGATGCTAGTTTTTCATCCAATACTAGCGGGGTAGGATTTGTGTTTCGTGATCATGATGGCCTAGTTACCAAAGTTGTTTCTTGTCTCATGATTTTTGACTCTATCAAATTGGGTGAGGCTCTGGATATTCGACTAGCTTTGCAAACAACATTGGAGAATAAAATATTGGATGTACAGGTCGAATCCGACAATTTGAAATTGATACACCTTGTCAATCGGAACGATCTTTCATGTGATGTGGCTATTCAGCCCATAGTTCGAGATATTATCCATTTGACATCTTGTTGTTGAACTTATTCCTTTTCTTATGTTTTTAAGGGGAGCACATACTTGTGCTCATACCTTTGCCTAGAAAACCACTACCATTTTAGGGTTGGTTAAGTGGCCACGTTCCATTCCTTGGTTTTATTATTTAGTTAATTATTATGCCTCGATTATTGCTAGTTTTGATAATGAATAGATTCTCTATTTACTAAAAGTAAAAAAAAAATGTTAGGGGAAATTCTGTAGACCACCTAAGTGAGTTTCTCATAATAAGAATCTTTATTTATTTGTTACCACAAACAATAAATATAGGGGGACCAGCACCCTCCCATGACCCTGCGTAAGACGAACCAGAACTAGGTGATGACTATGTTATGTGTCTAAGGGCCCAATCTAATGTATGAGCATTAGATTGGACCAACTTAGTATGTGATAAGTTAAATGGCTTGATTTACGCACTCATTAACTCGTGAGTTTTTGGCATATTGGTCAGGTACCTAACATTTGGTATCAGAGCCAAATTTCAAGTCACGATTTTTAGTAACGGAAATGGCTACCTAGGAGAAGGGTTACCTGAGTAGAGTGAAGCCGTCAGGAAAGGGATACCTGTTGCTAGGCTGAGACCTTAGGATAGAGTGCAGCCGCTTGGAAAGGACTACGAACCGCTAGAGTGAGAGCTGCCTAGGGTGGAGTTGCTGAGGTTGTCAATTATGGAAGTATAGTGGTATGTTATGTGCTTAATGGGACCCAATCTACTGAATGAGTGCTAGATTGGACCAACCTAGTATGAGATATGTTAAATGACTTGATTTAATGCGTTCCATCAGTTCTGGAGCTTTTGATGTATCAATTAGGAGCCTAACAATACATTATTTATTTTATGAGAAAATGATCCTTACTTCGTTCCCCATGTAACAGGGTGCAGGTACTTACAACTACATATCTTCTCCAATTTTATTTATTTATTAAGTTGAGGATCACTGTCGGATTGCGCTCAGCCTACGCCAATGTCCCTGCCAATGGGGAGGGTGTGTTTGGAATCCAATAGAGAGGTAATGAGTGTCATTTCATAGGGATTGAGTGTAAGACCCACACCTAAAATTCGGGCCTAATTTAAAATTTTGACACGTGGTAGGTCTTTCCACCATTACGATACCAGGACCCGTACCCAGCCTGGTTGTGGCAAGTGATTTAATCGAGTTTATATACATATAGTAGTCATGTGAGAACCACATGGATCGTGCAAGGAAAAACCCAACCAAATAGGACTTTGTTTGGTTGTGTGGGCCACGGCGTATGGGTGACAAACCTGAGGTTTGGTCGCCCACACGTGGTCGCCCACACAACTCTGCAGCGACAAACTTTGATCTTAGCTAGTTGTCTCGACGCTAATGGTTATCCAAACACTTGTGGATGTCTCCAATGATATGGGACCCATTGTAGGACTTGTGGAAATTGCATAATTAATTTATTTATCAATTGATAAACCAAATCTCTAAAATTTAAGAGGAAAACCAAGTCTACTCTTTTACTTGCACATGAATTGTATTGGAGTCCATCTCCAACTAGGAGAGGACCTTCCTAATCACAAAGGATTGTCCAACCTCCCTCTTGTGCACTGACTTTCCAAGTGGCAAGTGTGGGCCCCCCAAGTCTCCTAATGTACTAGATGTCACACCCCAAAACCATGGCGTTTTGGTATGACCATGATTCTTGTCAGTCCAAGTACTACCATACCAGAATCAACATCCACAGTATATTCACATCACAACCAATCCATCAATCGCACCAATAGATCAATGGTAAATAAGAGATAATAAATAAATAGCAAAAAATAATATATTAAACTCGAAGCCACATCTAGATATTATAATTACATCATAGAAGTATAAGTTCTATAAACCAAGACATAAAATAAAATAATACCAAGTAACTTAATATTCAAACCAACTATCATGGGTCAAGCAATGCCCGAAAAGAGAGAGAGAGAGAGAGAGAGAGAGAGAGAGAGAGAGAGAGAGAGAGAGAGAGAGGGAGGGAGATCCTAACCTACCGATGAAAGGGATGTTCCCCCATGTCACCATTAATGGTGGGACATGTCTCGTCTCGACTAAGTAGAGGAAAGTAAACCCTTCGGATATCTTCCATCGTAACCAAATAACGACAATGTGGCTTGCAGGGGTATGAACCCCACGCCTGGGGCGGATCCTCATAGCTGTTCACCAAGAACCCTAACATAGCATTGGTATTTTACCATTGAGACTCCGACCTAGGATATGCCGACAAACTTTTACGGTGGAGGTCAGAAAGTAGGTCCGCATAGAGGTCCGGTTGCAAATCCTGTGCGACTGGATAGGCCAAATATTAGACCAACACTTTGGGAAGATCCGGTGGCACGACTATGCGACCAGACATGACTAGAAGGTCTCAAGAAGGGTTCGATCGATGGTCCATTCGCACGACTGTGCAACCGAAGCTGCAACCTGACATTCCAGAAGGGGACCCTGATCAGTCCGGAGGGAAGGTTGTTCGAAGCCTTCAATCGTAGACTCCGATCGGATACCCTTTGTAAGATTCTAAACCATTGCCTACCATTATATATTAACCTAACGACCTCATGTATTGTAATTAGGTGTCACCTGCATATACAAGGCTAATTTACTTGGCATGGAATCGTATATTAGCTAATGCACAGGCGAGGGATAGAACCTTGAATTTGTTTATGTCTTTTAAATAACTTGCATGTCTATGATGCAAACATGTCATCCAATAATTGTATATCTGTGCATGCATTTGCATCTTAATTATTATGGTGAATGTGTGTGATTCGTGTGATGTTTGTGTGGAGAGTTGGAAAGGGATTGATGACCGCTAAACTAATTTGCTACGTAGGCACCACTTGGTCAACTTGGTACCTTAACGGATTGACAGTGTCTAGGAGGGAGTAGATGGACGGACTGGGATATTTGCTGGGGTATGGTCATAAGCATTATGTTGACATGTAGGATTGGTTAGAAGCATATTATCCTATGTTTGTAACCCTGGCTAGTAAGGGGTTAGGTACTGGTGTGAGATGGGGGATGAGGGAGAGGTCTAGACGATGTTCATTGGAACGTCATTGGGCGGGACTCAGCCCTATCACCATCCATAGTGGGAGGCATGTGGCATCACTAGGGTTGTCGGAGTAACACTCGGTGAGTGTCCATTCTCTCTGGTGTATGGAAGTTGTGACCAGCTTCGGTGAGTGTGGTCAAACCTTTCCATAGTACTTGGAAAATTATACCTCACCTGGTTGTAAAATTATTCATGCATTATTGTTTGCTTAATTGTTTGTTTCTCACTTAGCTCATGTTGGAGAGCTCACCTAATGATCGTATTTCCTTTTAGTGGATGTTGTAGGAAATTCAGAAGCAGACATTGTCAGTGCTCTAAAGGGTTCCAACCATGGTCATGAGGACACTCCAATGATTGAAGAGGACATGGTGATCAGTATGAGTGTGTTGACTGCAACTACGGTTAGGAGGTGGTGTCACCAACACTCTTGTTTAGCAGTTAACTTAGTCAGGCAAAGTGGCCCTAGGATTATTCTATTTGAAATGAGTTTGATAATATTACTATGGTTATGTTTTGATCTGGTAATTTTGAACCGGACGGTTATTACATAAACTATCATTAGAATTCCAATTTCATCTAATATAAGACATCTGCCAATTTTATTTATACTCTGGTTTGTGGTTATGTGATTGGGATTTGATGGTTGATTGTGATGAGCATGGTTTTTTGTGATTCTAGGTGAGGCTGAGCCAGTTAAATAATAGTTCAACTGCACCTCCAGTTTATAATAAAAATCAGAGTGTGAAAACTTGGTATCAGAGCTGAAAAGCTCTGCTATCACACCGACCTGCCCAAGTTGCAGAACCACTAGTACCGGTGAAACCAAGAATTAGGAAACAAGCGATTGCATATGCATCAAGATAACTAAAGGAGCATCAGGAGAGTTACCTTATTCATGACTTGGAGTTAGAGGCAGTGATTCATGTAATCGAGACTTGGAGACATTATCTATATGGAGAAGAATTTTAGATTAAATGGAATTACAAGAATTTTATTTATCTCTTCACCTAGAAAGAGTTCAACATGAGGCAGAGAAGATGGTTATAACTCCTGAAGGATTAAGACTACGATATTCAGTGTCGCTTGAGCAAGGCTAATGTGGTAGCTGAAGCTTTGAACAAAAAGGGGAATAATGAAGCCAAAAGGAAGACCTAGTACAAATGTCATCTTGGGTTTCGCAACAACATATTCAAATTTAGAAGAAGAGGAACATATAATAGAAAATCATGATGATCCAATTGAGCGAGAACTTATGGATGAACTTATGGAGCAATAGTTCCTCGCTTGCATTTGTAGCGTTAAAGATCATCTCTGATTTTATGGACGAAGTAAAGGCAACAATTCTATTAGATCTGTAACTAAGGACAGTATAGGAAGATCTGGAGAAGGATAAGTCAAATCCTGATTTTATGTTGGATGCAAATAAGATCCTAAGATATGAGGGACGGTTGTGTATACCTGAAAGCGAAGATTTGGATCTTCGACAGAGAATAATGCTAGAAGCTCATTCCATACCGAATTTGGTACATCTCAGGTACAAAGACATACCAATATGTATCATGACCTGAAGGGATTATACTAGTAAAGAGAAATGATAATAGATGTGACTTAGTGCGTGTTTCAGTATTTGAATTGTCGATAAGTAATGACTGAAAGACAAAGACCAGTAGTGTAAGACCCGTATCAAACTAACCCAGTCTTACCACCTTGAACCAGGTCTACCCATCAAGGTCGAGCCAAATGGACCAAGTGCGTGAAGGAGATCACGATCCCAGGTATTAAACTGACCCAAAAACACTAAAAATAGGGGGAGGGTTGCATACCCAGCAAGGTAGGGTCGGACCCCCCCAGTATAAAAGTCAGACCCTGATTTTTTAACCGGGGGTCGGACATTTTAGAACCAGGGGTCGACGGGATCTCCGACCCCCTCATTGACCCCCAGTCTGCTGACAGAAACCGTGATTTGGAAACTTTCCAAATTTCAATGGGATTCTTTCCTAATCTCAATGTGACTTATTTTGGGAGTTTCTACTCTATAAATAGGACGTCCCTAAGCCTCTTTCACTCCTTTTAGATCCCTAATTGGATTGAGAAAAAGAGAAAAGAAGGAGAAGAGAAAGAGAAGAAAAGAAAAGTGGAGAAGAAGATCAAAGAGAAGGCTTCAGAGAAACAAGCCTAATTCTCAGGTATGGATACTATCTCCATGTAATTCTACAGACCTTAGAATAGATAGTGAAGAGGGAATGATCTAGGAGAAACCCAAATCATCCACCCATGGTTAGGTTTTCATGGAAAACCATGGGGAAAATCATGAAAGCCATATAGGTGAATGAACTACGGTTCTAGGCCATAGAACATGTGTGAATGGATTGTAGAAGCAAGCCATAGGACCCCAAACACGAAGAATGGACTGCAGGATGAAAAATTGACTAAACCCACAGGGGATCGCATGGGGGGTCGATGGCTAATCGACCCTACCAGACCCTGACAATAGACCCCCAGTGTTCGAGAAGTCCAGAATCTGGGTGGTAGCACTCAGGGTCGATGGAACCTCTGACCCTAGCATCGACCCCCAGTTAACAACATGCTTTTTAAATTCAGAATTAATTTTAATTAAATTCTATCGACTTGATTAGGTCTTCTAGGGATATAATATCGATATGTAGTTGATTCTTAAAGCTTGAAAGAGGATCTACGATCAAGTGAAGGTGAGGAAACAAGACCTAAACTAATTGGTTAATAATAAATTGTTTTACTCTTGAGTCCAATGCCATGTTTGATTTTATGCGTGTATGATTGATATGTGCATTCAACATGTCATCCAATATTTCTATTATTACTGTTCATGCATATTTAATTATTGTTTATAACATGATGATAATGATGATGATAGGAATAGGCATGTGGATGTATGTGTGTGGTTGGTGTACTTGATGCGAGCGAGTATCAGGGGGAGGTGTCATAGGCGGGGCCTCAGCACTCTAGCTCTATCTCTAACTCAAGTCTTGTTCACTGACATCGTCGTATCGCCATTACCTTAGCAGAACTATTACGTCGTAGGGTATGAGGGGAGGTGGTCTCGGACCGTGTAGTCTCTGACTCTGTCGGGGGCCTTAGCCCTATCTCTATGGACGTATTGAGGGATGCTGTGGTGAGGCCTTGGATACTCTGATTGGCATTAGGATATGTTAGTTGTGAGCCTAGTTTGCGAGCCCTCGCCAGTAGGGGCTTACGTGTTGGTATGGGCAACGGGTACAACAATAAACGTGACCTTTGTGTGTACATTGTCCATGATTGGGTGCATGTGAGTCGACAATAAACGTTACCTTTGGGCGGCTTCACATACTCGTGTATAGAGGTGCGACGTCAATAAACGTGATCTTTGGCCACCTATCCTTTCTATAGCACATTGCAAACTTGTTTACCAGACCAAAGATATGAATTGAATGCATGCATATGTTTGTTGCATTGTTTTATTTGCTCACTGAGCCATGATGTGTGCTCACCCTCTCGACGTCGAATATTTTTAGTTGATGATGCAGGTACCACTGTTGAAGATTATATGAATGCTCCAGTGTACGGGCGTGTTGCTGCCATGGAAGCTGAAGACTTAGAGGATACGCATGACCCCACATGCGAGTGCAACTCATGCGTATTCTATTAGGATTTTATTTGAATTTATAAAGGGATGTAATTGATATTTTATTTATGTCTCAGTTGATACAACAATAACTTGATATTTTAATTATGATTATTACAGTTAGAGTTCTCAGTTCATTTACTATAAGACTTCCGCTATTGTGTATTTATTCTGATTATGGTTGTGGATGTGCATGGTTTTATTTTTAATGGATACCGCCTATTAGAGATCCTGGTTGAACCGTTGGTTTATTAGCGGTTCATCACACCGTTCTGAATGGTGCAGAATTGGGGTGTGACAAGTAGGCTGACTACAACCACTATCAGAGCCAACTTGGAAGTGGAACTGAATTACAATGGACGATGTCACCGATTTACCACTGACTCCCAGATAAGTTGACGCAGTTTGGGTGATTGTTCATCGCTTTATGAAGACAGCTCGTTTTATTGCTATACGACCTCAGTATGCTTTGGAATGGCTAGCTAAGCTGTATGTGAATAATATTATCTGATTGAATGATATCTTGAGAGCATGGTGTCGGTTAGACGCCCATACTGTACCTCAAAGTTTTTAGAGGGATTATAAAAGGCAATGGGAACGAAGTTGAAGTTTAATACAACATTTTTCTTTTAAACCGATGGACAGTTGGAGCGGACTATACAGATCCTAGGAGGTATTCTCCGAGCCTGTGAGATTGATTTTAAAGGAGCTTGAGTTGAGAAGTTGTCGCTGATTGATTTTGCTACCAAGCTACCATATAGATGTCACCTATGAAGCATGGTACTGTAGGAGGTGTCTAACTCCTCTGTTTTGGAATGAAGTCAGAGAACGAAGAATTGTAGTACCTAAGTTTGTCACAGAAACCTATCAAGTGACAGGCAAGATCAAAGAAAAAGGGCCAAGACAGCTGAGGATTGTTAAAAGAGGCGCCAAGACCTTGAGTTCACCATAAGTGACAAAATATTCTTGAAGATATCACTTATGCATGGTTTGAAATGGTTCAGCAATAAGGTAAAGTTGTGTCCTATATATGTTTTGGACCTTATAAAATTTTGGAGAGACGTGGAAGAATAGTATATCAACTAGCATTATCGCCATCTATTTCTAGTGTGTACGACGTATTTTTCATATCTCTATTAAAGAAGTACATTGGAGACCCATCACGGGTATTGACTGTAGATCCACCAGATTTGATAAAAGACAACTTTTGAAGTGGTACCAGCTTAGATCACTAGTTGGAAGGTACAATATCTCCGGAGTTGGGATATTTATTATGTGAAGGTAACCTAGCAAAGCCAAGACGTGGAAGAGGTTGCATGGGAAGAGAAAAATGTAAGGTAGAAATAGCATTCCCACCTATTCGACTAGGAAGGTACATCTAAATTTCGAAGATGAAATTTCTTTTGAGGGTGGGGGAGTTGTAAGATCCATAAGTAAAAATTTTGAGAATGAAATTTCTGTTAAGGGTGGTGTAGTTGTAAGATCCGCACGCCATGAACCCGGTCTAACCTTACATTCTCGTGTCGTGATCGATCTTCCCATCTTAATCGGCTCAAGTGAACCAATTGTATGAAGAAACCACAAGATGAGGTAAGCAACAAGTCAAATTTAGTTGGTGTGGTTGACTGTTTAAGTTTGTGTGGAAGCAACCAGTCAAAAATTAAAAATCAGTAAATTTTGGATGTATGGTTGCATTTTTAAGGGGTATAGTCGACTAAGTTGTGACCGCACAATGTATGGTTGCATGTTTTGGTTGTATGGTCGACAGATTATGCGACCGCACGATTGATCGTACAAACCCAGAACCGACTTCGTGTTTAGGAAACTTTCCTAATTTGAGGAGGACTTTTTCCTAATTGAAAGAGGACTCTATATAGAGGTTTTCCTCTATATAAAAGACGTCCCTTAGCCTCTCTCACTCTTTTGGAACCCAAATGGAAACTATAAACCTAAGAGAGAAAGAGAGAGAGGAAGAGAAGGAGAAAGAGATTTAGAGAAGAAGGCTGAGAGGAAGGTTTTTTTGCAGAGAAGAGTTCTATCTCTCTACAACAAGCTTAAGGTATGGACTTGACTTTGTAGGGTAGATCAGATAGGATAGGTTCTTTTCAAATTGATATATGAAACCTAATACAATGATTCGATTATAGATTTTCTATGGAAAACCATAGAGAGTAGGGTAGGGATAATTGGTAAGGATAAACTATGATTAAATGCTATAGAATGATTTTAGGATGAATCCCATTGATGAGCCAAGAGGAGGAACTCGTATAAGAAGTAAAAATTAACCTGACTACGTATGGTCACAGCTATGGTCGACCATAGGATGAGAAGAGAGTTGACCATAGCCATTCGAAAATAATTCAGGAAACGTATGGTCACAGGTACGGTCGCATATAGTGCGACCATAGGGTATCGATCGTACATCGTATGGTCGTATATATTGAGACCACAGGGTCGACCATAGGGTATCGACCATACTATAACATCAAGTATATTTTAAAACCAAACAAGGTTTTTGACTACTGTAACTTGGTAAACTTGAACCCTAACTTAAATACATTAATTGTTGAGGTTTCTAATAGATTTAAACTGACTTCCAAAGCTTGGGAGAGGAACAAATATCAATCAAAGATGATGGAACAAGACCTAAACTAATTAGATAATAACAAACTGTTTTATTTTATTTGTCTGATGCAATGAATGCTTATATGCTTGTATGCTTGTAATGTGTATCTCACATGTCATCCAATATTATTGCTATTTCTACTCATGCATATTTACTGTTGTCTATTTATAACATGATGGTGATGATGCTAGGAATATGAATGTGATTGTGTGTATGGTTAGTGTGTTGGATGCTAGTGGGCCACTCGCATCAGGGGGAGGACGTGGCACTATAGTTCAGCCTGGTTACCAAACTCTAGCTCTATCTTTACTCAAGTTTTATCCACTGACATCGTCGTATCGCCATTACCTTAGCAGAACTATTATGTCATAGGGCATCAGGGGAGGTGGTCTCGGACTGTGTGGTCTTTGACTCTATCGGGGGGCCTTAGCTCTATTTCTATGGACGTATTGAGGGATGCTGGGGTGAAGCCTTAGATACAATGGATGGAATTAGGATTGGTTAGTTGCGAGCCCAGTTTGCAAGCCCTCACCAATAGGGGCTTACGTGTTGGTATGGGTAGGGCATCAGGGGAGGTGTTGGCGGTGTGTGATCCGGATGCCTTAGCTCTATCTCTATTCTATGGTAGGTACATGTGGGACGGAAATGGTGTTTGATCCATTGGACAGATTCACACACTCGTATATAGAGGTGCGGTGCCCACTAATCCTTTTTATAGCACATTGTAAACTTTAAAACCAGACCAAAGACATGAATTGAATGCATGTATATGTTTGTTGCATTGTTTTATTTTCTCACTGAGCTAGGTTGTGAGCTCACCCCACGATACCGTTTTGTTTTCGTTTCTAATGATACAAGTAATACCGTTGAAGATTACATGAAGGCACCAACATATAGACATGTGGTAGCTATGGTCAAGCAAGTTGTGGAGGACGAATATGATCCGTCAAGTGAGTGTTTCAACAATGTTTACGCCTAGTGTTTAATTTTTGTATTTTGGTAATTGTTATAGTTTGTTATATTTATGTTTCGATTACATGGAGATAACTGGTTTATTATTTACTTATCATTGTAGACACTCAGTTCATTATTAATAAGACTTTCACTATTTACTTTATTATCTCTGATTATTACCGTGGAATGCATTTTGGTTTAACATGGTTGGCACGGTCTATACGAGATCTTGGTTTGAACCGTTGGTTCTCATGGTGGTTCATCACACCACTGGTTAGTCCAGAATTGGGGAGTGACATTCACAATAACCATAATAAAGAGATGGAAATGCATGCAAGCACAAATAAGAGGATGACATGTTATCATAATCAATTCAACATTCACATTCATGTTCAAGATAGAAATCATTTCAAATATGGAACGGGGGTTTTGTTCCCTTACTTGATATGGGTTGAAAATTGTTATTCCCAGCAACCAGGTCACTCTTGGTTACGTACAAGTCACCCACGGTGTGGAAATTTCATTAGTTATTTCGCACGTTCAATTTAACCTTAGATAGGGCTTTCTGGGGTTGACCGGTTGCAACTGACCGGTTTCGATTATTGGGACTGGATGCTCTCAGGAACCTTCAATAATCCCAACCAGTCGCGAGTCCTATCACAGATGGCGAGATCGGATGTTGGGACTGGTAACTTCCTAGAGGCTTCCCAAATCTATCTGGTCGCTAATCTGGTTGCATATTTCGTGACTGGTATGTCGCGATCGGACACTCTATGTAGAGTTGGTCAGGGTTTTTTTTCTCTGGGTTTCTAACAAGGCTTTCTTATTTTAGATCTCCACTGATGGATCAAGGATCTAACCTCAATCTGGATTGGAAATCCTATTCTAGGCTTTAGAAACCCATTAGTCCATATATTCTTAATGTTAGGTTTCTTTATTTAAATTTCTACAAGTGTCTACTGGTGTCTAAATCGATAGAACTTCTGGAATGTTTAGCCATCAATGGATAGTAGCTCCTTGTTAATCCATTAATTCATCCTCTTACTCTTTTCTAGAATCCATTAAAACACAAGGTAGGGTTTACGTACAGTGGTTTCGAACCACAGTTCGATAATGTCAATACCCGATGGTTTTTCTCAGGTAAACCTTCCTTCCAGCCTTCTTCTTCTTCCTTTAACCTTTTCTTCTCTCAAGAACGCATCAGAACTCTAGGGTTTAGAATGATATGTTGAGAGATGTAGGGTTTTGGAGAGAATTTTAAGGTTTAGGAGTCTCCCACTTGGGGTAGAACTCCTTGGAGAGTTGGAGACTGCAGGGGGCTGCCACTTGGCATCCAAAGGAGTCCCTTAGGTTCTCCACCTCCTCAACCAACTCTAGATCAGTTGGGAGTGAGGTGGGACCCATTGGAGTCATCCCTAGGTCTAGGGAATATTCCCATAATGACTTATAATGGAGTTTTGAATTGGTCTTTTACAGGTATCCTGTCCAGGCCATACCGGTTGTGATGTTCGGCTGGGACTTTTCAGGACCGGTAAGTTGGGACCGGTGACTGGTTTTGAGAATGCTAAGTCCAATTTCAAATTATCAAGGATTTCTTTGTACCTGGTTTGAGCTGGTCCTCAACTTAACATGGGGTCGGGTTCATTGACTGTGGAAAACCTTGGCACGGTAAGAAAATCCAAGTTAGGTCGGGTTTTTTGGGTGTGGGTTTTACAATAAACCTTTCCCATCGGAGTTGCTTTTTGTGGGTGAGGACAGGATCTAGAGAAATGCCCCGTTTGACCATAGTTCTCCCAAGAGTGATAGATCCGAAGGCAGACGGTGAACTTGGATAGATTGTGGGGAAACTCTCTAAATGCGAAGTGGTTAGGTTGCCTTTTTACATGGCATGTCCTAAGTGGCCCCTCTGAAGCTCTCTTCATTGGGACGAGAGAAGGTTCCATCTTATGGGTACACACCTGAGGAGCATGGTTGGCCAAGAAAACTTCTTGAAACACTTCCTACGAGGTTTCCTCATGATGCTATAGTAAGTTGGGTTTTGTGTCTTGCCAACACTGGTAGGGTGGTCCTTCTAGTTGGTAGGTAGTACATATGAACCTTTGAGCATCCGAACAACCAAGGGTGTCAAGCGTCTTTTTCATATTTCGGATCTAGTTCTTAGGTTGAACAAAATCATCATATATCCCAGTAAATTTTTTTGGATTCATTTTTAGGAATTGGTGCAACGTCTACAACATGATTTTCTTATCTTCACCTGATAATGGTGAGATGGGTGCATCTTGAGTGATACTCTCTTGCGGCACAGCAAGAGGCAACGAACCGTTAGGGTCAGATCCATTACCCGCTTCTCCCCTAGATGAAGCGTCGCGGTTCTCGTTAGTGCGTAGTGTGGAATGGGTGTTAGGTGCCATTAGCGTTCGGTAACAATTCCTGAAACGTTACCCATCGTGGTTAGTAACTTGTCCAAAATAAATCTTCGGTTAAGTGGTATGAAGGTTAATAATGGAATATAAGATATACGCAAAATGGCACCAAGCACACACAACAATTTACTCCACAATTCAAAGACCAATTCAAGTTATAAGGTGTCTGGTTGCAGTGTCCATAGTCAACCATTTGCGACCGTACACTATGACCATAGTCATAATAGGGTTTTCGAGGTGTGTTCGGTCGCAACACCGATTGCAACAATAGTGTGACTGGTGTGTCTGACTGGACACTTTCTGAGAGCTCAAAATTTACTCCGGAAGGAGCTCCGATTGTAGCTTTGGCAGTAGTAAAATAGTATTTTGCGATCGGACCGAGAAATTTCTGCCTCCTATAAATTAAAACATGTCTTCTTATTTTCTCCAATTCATTGTCTTGTTTGGTTGGAGCCCCATTTTCACCTCAGGAGTCTCAATCCTTGCATCAGGTGCTTCCAAAGGCCATCAAGCTCTATTTAAACTTCTCCCATATCTGTAAGAGATAAGAATTTTACTTCCTCCATGTTAAATCTCTTATCTAGGGTTTGGGAAACCCATAAAACAACCCTAGATTCTCTTTTCTTAAGGTTTCTCTCATTTATCTTCTTTCTAATGATATTCTACATTCTCAATGTATACTTAGTGACTTTTATATCGCCAATCAATCCTCAAACATGGTTTTCTTGCATTTTCCATGTTTAGATACAATTTTTCTTGCAATTTCTATCACTCTTTATGTAGAAACCAAATTTTCTTCGTTTGCATAAATGGAAACTCTTTTTAAACCTTCTTACTTAGTCTCTCGACTTTTCCCAACTGATTCTATAATGATTTGGACTTCACCCAAGTCCTTGTATACTATCCCTATGGCCATACATGATCTTTTGCAATTGCAAAAATTTTATGCCATGAGTATTTGATATTTCCTCATCTTCTACCTTACTTCCTAGTAAAATTTTCTATTTGCATTGCTTTTTGTTGCAGACTAATGGCTCCACGGAAGACCACTTCCCATAAATGACCATGGGTTCGTACTCCTCCCATTTTAGATGAGGTTCATTTCAGTTCTCTGGAAGCATAGGAATCATACTCTTGGTTCAAGGACAAGTTTGTAGAGGCCTTTGTGGTATTTAACAAACTAGAACGGTTTGATGTACGGGCGGCATTTAATGCATTGGGTTAGTCTCCCATTCTTTAGAACAAGATTATCACGAGGCTAGAATTAGTACGACTCTTTTACTGTAATCTCAAAGCGAAAGGTGGCATGGAAGATGGTGATTTGGTGTGAGACGTTTGCATTTCGAGCCAGGTGAAGGGTGTCGACGTTTCTTTCAACACTGAGCATGTCACACCCCGTTCCCAAAGTATTGGTACTATGGAATGCAATGGAATCTCTCCATCCTATCCGAGCACAAGAAATCCCCTTCCAGGGTCGCATATCACGGGACCACAATTCAAATCGGGCATAATAATTACCAGAGTAAATTTACTTTCTTATTTTAAAAACATGTGTTATTCAAACTGGAAGAAAATAAATTTATGGAAGACTTACAATTTAAAATTATTAAACCAATGCTGACAAATTACTAAATATATTATTATATTAAAAGTTTAAAGTTTTCATAACTGCAGTTCACTATTTAAGTGTTTGAAGTAACAAATCCAAAACAAATAAACCAAATTAAATTGTTTCCAAACCAATAGTGTTGTTCAAAATAGCAGCGTAAACCCAAAATAATAACATAGTCCCAACTATAAGGAAAGAAAACATAGGTATAGCCTAAGCCCATGTTTAGCTCTAGGAAATACTTCAAGAATCAGATAACTCCTCCTAAGGTTCAGAGTCCTCGTCTTCCATACCTGACGGATTGCAACCCGATGAGTCACGAGAAGTACCTGCAATATCTAAAAAGAGTTTGTGCATACAAGGTAAACTCAACCACCGAGCTTAGTAAGAAAACCAAACGTGCAACAAACAATATGCATGCAGCTATCAACTACGGTTTGGTATATAACTATAAGTACCAGCTCAGGACCACCCATACCTGGAGTCTCTAGGCTGCTTAGGTTACCCCCATCAGAATGAATACTGCCCCACACAAGGAGCACATCAACATTCCCCAAGTATGGATCCGTCGTTGAAATGCAAGTCCATTTTCCCACCTGTTGCTTGTACTAAACTCATCCCACATCCCCAGTCCTTCAGGCACTTAAGGAGATGATAATCCCACTAGTCGATTTGCCATCCCATCCCTTCATGTTGGCCATGGGGAGCATCGCAGTTATGTTCATGCCATCTTTTTATTGAACTTATGCCATTACTTAACCCCCTAATGATCAGGGGTACAGTTATTAGGGTAATTCCAATTCAACAAACTAAGTTCACCTAATTAATCATTTTACTAGACCGTAACTTTGCCAAGCTTTCGACCTCGCCCGGTCCCCACTTAGGACATCGTGACTTTGCTAGGTTACATATGGTCAATGCAAAGCAGCGCTAGTAAGAAGTAGTGCAAGCATCCCATTCCACCCACCTTCCTCCTTACTGACTTAACCAAACATCATGAAACAACAAGACTAGCTCTAACTTTCATGGGGAGGTCATGAGGCATCCCATTCCATCCCGCTTCCACACCATTATGGGTATCATTGATCGTACATAATAGAATGCAGGTGCATGAGCAAACAATACAGTTTATTGGATGACATGTTATCACACACAAGGCATGTTATCAATCTCATAAAGTCACTCAACATAAGTTAAAAGAACTAATCTACCAAACAAAGGTTTAGTTCCCTTACTATTTCTTGGAGAGTAGTCCTCAGCAAATCGTTTGAGTAGTAGTCCACCAACGTTCTCGTCACTAAGGATTCAACATCATAAATAGTAATACTTGTTAATACATTATTTGATAGAATTAATTAGACTTTCCTTTAGGTTCATTATTAGGGTGTTCATAGTTTAGGGCTCATCCAATGTTTAATACCTTCCATTTATTGTCTACTTATCATGCTTTGGCATCTAGGGTTTTTATTACTAGATTTACTTGTCACTATTCATCAATCTTGGGCACATTTACACTTGTAGTAAGCCTGCTGTCCCTAGGAAATCTAATGCTATCTCCACCAATCTTCCATAAGATGGCACACTTGCTAGAAAGGTTTTCCTTCTGAACGCCTTAATACTAAGGACTTCTTATCAAGAAGTCTGGGGTTCTAGTTTATCATTCCTAAAGTTTCTTATATGCTGTCCAGGGTTACTAATCAATTGAAATACTAAACAATAATTTATATAGGGTTTAACTGGTTGAAACATCCTACACAACACCTATGAGTATCTGATTTTGGACATTTAAATCTATAGGTAGGCTTACATATATCATGTAGAGTAACTGAACAAGGATGGTCATTAACAGAGCTCGGTATCTCATGCGGTACGTAGTCGATCGCACGGTCACTAGCCACAAAGTGTGTGGCACTAGGTCGACTGCACGTCGAACACAGCCCTTTAGCTCTGTCAACTTCACAGATACTTACCTAACATCTGTAGGGCTGGTTCTTGGTCCTATCTTGTCATATAACTTCATGGTTCACGTGTTCAAGGCATACATTATCACATATTTTTAATATTCATGGTGTGCGATATATTTCCGCATTGACACATACAAGTTTCAGGATTATGGTCCTTCAATAAAATCTAATAAATTATCAGGGAGCCTTTGATCTAGTTTGGTCAACTTCTGATGTCGGAATGGAGTGTGGCACGTATAAGACTGCATGTCACTATCTACCAGGCCGTGCGGCACATCATAGACCGCACGTCAGATCATTGCCATCTAGACTCCGAATCTCTTTTGACATGTTTCTTACATTCTTAAGGGTTTATACACTGAGTTTGGTTTCAAAACTCCACTTCTATGTATAGTTATGGATACCGTTTCGCTTACTTTTTACCCGAGATGTTAGATCTGGCTTCAAGAACTCCGGATCCAACCTCAAGGCATTCAGATCCATCTACTCACACATGATCCGAGTCTCCAGTAGTCGACTTAGGATCCCTAGTAGTCTTTCTATGTCTTTCCGGGCTTCATAGATTCATTCTAACCACCAATTGCTCCCATGTACATTACCATTTAAATCTTCAAAGCTGAGAACAATGGTGCACATGTCCATGGCTTTGCCAGGGATGATGTTTGAATCCATAAATATTTGTTTAATCTCCTTTAATGTCTCCTTAATCCATTTGATCCATATTTTATTCTAATATCATTGTTTCTCACTACATCCCATGATTTCCTTTAAACGAATCGGATCTCGAAGTGATAAAGTACTTACAGCTGTTTCGATTATCCTTTGAGTTTCCTAGAGAATACTCCAATGATCCACAGGTAAGTATATCTTTTCCCTTTTCCTTTCTTCCTCTTCTTCTCTATGGTTCCTCCTTGCTAGGTGGCAATGAGAAGAGAGCTCCTCTCTTCCTCCTTTTCTTCTTCTCTCCCTTTTTAGTCGTGCATCAGAGCTTTCTCTCTTAATCTCCCTTCTTTTCTTTTGGTTAGATTTGAGTGAATGGAGAGAATAAATCTCTCTTTTTCCCAAAATGGTAAGCATGGGGAAACAAGAATGGAAAGGAGATGATTTCTCACCCTTCCATTCTTGGCTCCATCATGTCGTCCTTCCTTGTTGGGAGTCCATCTCAGTTGGTCATGGAGGGAGAAGACCAACTTTTTTTTTGAACCATGGGTCCTCTTCTAGTTGGTTCTCAACTTGGTTCCACGCATAGGGGGTGCGGTTAGACCGTGAGGTCAGTAGTCAACCGCATGCCGTCTGCATAGTGTCGGACCTCATTTTGGTCAGCAATTTCTTGGCGCGTACGCGTCAGACCTTTGGGGTTCGTATAAGCTGGGTCCGAGACATTTCCTAACACTCTTTGGTGTGCTCTATCGCCATAAGGGTTTTATTCTAATCTCATGAAGTCACCTTTAGTTTAATTCCTTATCTTGCTCACGTCGATATGATATGCTCATACATAGGAAGGCCCGACTTATGCCCAAAATAGATGTATCGTAACTGGATTTGGGCAC
>CM053267.1:13545768-13573268 GCA_028583415.1 Protea cynaroides | reverse complement strand
TTATTCTTTTTGCAATATCAAATAGACTTCTATGAGAATAACATATCCAAATTTCAGATCAAAATTATATGTTTAGGCTAGTCAAACCTTTATTTCAAAATAGGGTTCCAACACTGGCCAATTTTACTTACATTCTAGAAGTTTCCAGTTGCACATCCAGTTGTGTATATTGCAAATAGTAGTTGCAACCGGACCTCCTATGAAGAGTTGGTCTGGGATTTTTACCCATCCGGATTTCCATTAATGTATTTTCTTGTTATGAAACTCCATTGTTAAACCCTTGTCTTGACATCAATATGGAAACTATTAATCCTTTTCTAGGCTTGGTGAAGTCATTAATCGATTAACCACTTAGACTAGGGTTTCTTATTTGAATTTTTGTAAAGTATGTTCTGGAGTCAAAATCGACGGAACCTTCTTTAATACTCAGCCATCAATGGACAGTGACTCCATTAATGGCTGATAACCCAAGGTTTCATAGATCCTTCCTAAGTTAAGATCCATTACAGAGTAGATTGGGTTTACTTACAGTGGTTTCGAACTAATTGTCGACGATGCCAAAACCTGACTGTGATTCCCAAGGCAAACCTTCCTCCCAGCTTCCTTCATCCTCCTTTAACTCTCTCCTCTCTAAGAATGTGTCAGAAGTCTAGGGTTTAGAATGATACTCTGAGAAAGAGAGTGTTTTTGAAAAGGTTTTATGGTTTAGGAGTTTCCCTCTTGGGGTAGAACTCCTTAGAGAGTTAGAGACTGTAAGGGACTGCCAATTGGCATCCTGAGGAGTCCCTTAGGTTCTCCACTTCCTCAACCAATTCTAGATTAGTTAGGAGTGAAGTGGGATCCATTGGGGTAGTCCCAAGGTCCAAGGAATATTCCCATACCACTTTGGAATGGAGTTTTAACTTGGACATTCACGGGTAGACTGTTCAGGCCTAATCGGCTGCTACCATCCGGCTATGACTTATTGGGACCGGTTGTCAAGACCGATGACTGGTTTTATGAACATTTAGTTTAAAAATATTAAAATATTATCAATTGGTTGGTACCATGTTTGAGTAGGTTTTCGAGTTGATATGGGGTTGGGTTTATCAACAGTGGAAAACCCTTGCACGGTAAGAAAATTCAAGTTAGGCTGGGTTTTCTGGGTCTGGGTTTTACACAGTGAGCTTTTTATGGCTTTTGCTAACTAAAGTTCATAATAGTAATATTATTTTAAAAATTGGTGTTACTTTGAGCATCACCAATGTTTCATGGTGATAAAGAATTTGATCTCATCAGGATCCATTTGTGTGAAACACTTTCATTACATATCCTTGTTGTATTGCAAGCATAACAGCACACACTCAGCAAAGTGCTCTTAACACATTGTTGTTTCCAACTGGAGATTAGTCTAGGGACAGAGTACTCAATCTGGCCACTAATAGACCGGGTGATCTTGATAGTGCAATCATAGATCACATTGATGAGGTGATCGAGTTTTTACTCCCTAGAGAGGACCACCGGTGGCAGTTAAGATGGTCAATAGAGTCCATCAATTATCTATGGTTTCCACCTGCTGGTATGGTCAGAGTAGGGGGGAAGAGGAACTGTCACCAAAGAGGCAGAAGCCGATGAGAACGGCAAAAAAGATGAGGGTGAGGAAGCGGCAACGAAGGAAATTTATAAAACATGATGGTCAGTAAATTTTACTATTTAGGCCATTACCAGGTAAGTGGATACCTGAATCTAGAGCACTGAGCATGTTTGTAATAACATCACTGCCTACAAAGCATTCCTTATCTTTCTTTACCAAAATTTTGGCTATTGTCAGAATAATTAAATGAAGATATGAACTTTAAAGGCCTTTGAAGGCACTCTAGATCTTCTCTGGCTCCTTCTAAAGAGGCGAAGCGGAAGAAAGGGAGAGATTCGATTATCATCTTGTCAATCCCAGAAAAATGAAAGCTTTATCGCAGTCCTCGACCACCCAAACGTTGTTGGTCATCGTCGTCGACAGCGGCGGCGATGATCAGATCAGTGGTTTGTCTGTGGTGGAACTTGGCGTAGAAGAAAACTGGTAAAGAAGAAGAGAAAATTTTTCTAAACGTTAGAGTTTTTGGAGTTTTTGATGTTAAAGGGTAATTTGGCCATTATATAATTTGTGGGGTTGCCACATCATGACTTAACTGGTAGGTCTATTAAGTCAGGACCTGTGTGATACATATTTAACATCTGAGGGGAGGGAGTGACATTATTGGGCAAGTTAGGGGTTGGGTGACTTAAAAACAAAGCTCAGGGGGGTGGGTGAAATTTTTCCTATAACTATTTATGGTTAATTTTTCCTATAATTATTTATGATTTTCTTTTAATCTTTTATATCCTGATGCTCAGTTTACTGATATATCAATCAAGACATAGACTAGATTGGTATGATATGACAAAGCTTAACGCTTTGATACCAACGTAATCACACCCCAAAATCTGACATATGAAATTTTTGAAGTGTAATCGAACTGATACACGCAACTTTAGAACCACACTAAGCCGTGTATACCTCTACCAACCCTAACCAGTCCAATGTCACGATATTATAACCAAAGTAATATAATAGGGGAATAAATTCTAAGTACTACTGAGCTTCTATTGATAATTAAATAAATAAAGTATACTTGTTTGTGACTTATTCTTATTCAACATCAAACTATAATTGTTTATAAACAAAATCAGATAAATACTTAGTTTATATCCCAAAAGTAAAAGTATGTAAAAATAAGTAGATCAAAATCTTCACGGCGCTCCTTTTGCTTAAACATGGATGCATCACATTCATAGTCTTCATCATGTGCTTCCTCCTCTAATGGCTGCATGCCCAAATATGCAAGATTGGTGACGACTAGTGTGTTCATGTAGTCTGCCACTGTAATTCCTACATCATTATCTAAAAAATGGTGTATGCAAGGGTAAGCTCTCAAACTTGAGCTTAATGAGAAATAGATAAGCAAGCAAGCAACAATGCATAATCAATTTATTACATACAATAATGGTATAGTATAATGTATGCCAGTACTAAAGTAAGGCCTGGTCACACTTACCAAAGCTGACCATAACCTCCATGCATAGGAGAGAATGGACACTCACCAGCCTGCATCGATTGCCCTAGTAAAGCCATATGTCTCCTATATGGATAGTGATAGAGCAGAGGTCTGGCCAGTGATGCTCCAACGAACACTGCCACCACCTCCCCCTCATCCCCCATCCATACCAACACCTAACCCCTTGCTGCCAGGTTTGCTTACATGGGATAATGCCACTAACCAATCCTACATGTCATCTTATGTACCCCCCCAATACCTTAACAAGAATTTCAGGCCGTTCGTCATCCACCCTAGACGCTGTCATCCCGCTAGGATAAGAGGCAACACATGGCAAGTTTTGCACAGTGGGTCTGATCGAGCGGTCCTTGACCATTTCATAACTTCCTATGCAGGCATCAATCATTACACAACTATAAGAATCATATATTAATGCAATGCTTGGAAAGTAAAAATATTGAATGACATGTTAGACAATCAAAATACAACATAGGCAAGTGATTAAAAACACACCAAAATAAAGTTAGGGGTTCTGTCCCTCACTTAAGGTATTGTTAGTCCTATAATTTACACCACGTGAGTCGATCTTGTCTTTGCACATGATACCTAATTTGTATACGAAGGAGTTAGTTATTTATTTAGTTGGGATACATTAACATAGGGCCTACTAGGGCTGTCTGATTGAAATTCCAATTGCAACAGCAGTGCAATTGGTGTTGCTTTCGGTCCTTTCCCAGGGTCTTCTGTCTTTGTCCGACAGCAGCTCTGGTTGCGACAATAGTGCGACTAGTGTTGCTTTCGGTTATTACAGAAGCTTATTGGATGTGTTCGATTGCAGCTCCGGTTGCAATAGTATTGTGATAGGTGTTGTGACCGAACCTTCTTAGAGGGGTTGGTCATGTTAATTTAATCTATCCGAAGGCAGGGGATCCCCCTCCAGACCACCTTCCGGAACTGTCTCCGATTGCAATAGTATTGTGATAGGTGTTGTGACCGAACCTTCCTAGAGGGGGTTGGTCACGTTAATTTAATCTATCCGAAGGCAAGGGATCCCCCTCCAGACCACCTTCCGGACCTGTCTCCGAACTCCTGTAAGGGAAGTTCCTTTATAGATCTCATGGTTGAAGCATGGTGGTAACCACCAATACTATACTAAGGCCAAATAGTTGGCTAAGGATGTACATCCTAAGTCTACAAATCATAATCTAATACCTCCCCACGGCTGGGTTCAAGGTCTAACCTGGACTGAGTATATCACTAGAAATGGAGGTTTAAGGCCTCTCTCTTAAACAGATAGAGGTTACCCTTCTCTGCCCTTAATGGAGAGCGAAGTCTCACTAGAAATGGAGGTTTAAGGCCTCAATAATGGAATCTGTTATTGTTAAACTCCTACAATAATAGACTACAAGGCTTACCGACGATCCATTCGAGTAGGGAAGTGAGAGTGACGAGTGGTGCCAGCAATTCTCCAGCAATATCTTCCCACGATCTTTACTTTCTTCTTCAACTCTCCTCCCTTATGAAAACACATCAGAACTTTCAAAATGGGTGCATATCTCTCAGAGAGGGTTTTGGGAGAGTTTGATCAATTTGAGTCTCCCTCCCAAAGTAGGACTCCTTTGGTGAATGAGAAACTAAGGGAATTCTACCATGTGGCAAGCCAAGGAAATGGGATAGGGATTCCATTCCCTTAACATACCCTAAGTAGGTTAGAGTGGAATGGAACCCATTGGATCCCGTTCAGGGATCCAGGGAATATTCCCTCTTAACCAAATTTTAAAATTTACGAATTTTAATTCACGGGCAGGCTTTTAACCTATCCGGAAGCAGTGTTCGGTCTCACAAGGTCGGGGTCATACGACCAGACAAGCTGCGACCAGACCTCTTTCCTTATGTTAAGGATCGAAGTCATGGTCAAAGTTAAATTCTTTATGCACCTAGGTTAAGTTGAACCTTAAGCCATCATTGTATTGGTTCCATCAGCGGTGAAAAACCCAAGCATAGGAAGAAAACCAAGTTTAACCGGGTTTTCTGGGTGTGGGTTTTACATGTACCGTACATACAAGTCGATGGGACCGGATTATAAGATCTACCAGAATTACAATCTCACTTGGGTTTTTCGGGCTGATGCAAATTTCACTTACATCGTTAGATTACATTTCTGCGAGCTACAGATGACTACGACCATCCAGAGAGTCCTCAATGGATTGGAGATATTCTTGATGAGTGAAAATGTCGATAATTTGGCTGGGCCTAATCCTGTGCCATCACTATTGATGATCAAGGCCGAGACTGAGCCTAGAAAGCCCAAGTGATTGGTGGAGCTGTTAGCAGCACCACTGCTTTTGGTTTCGTGGCTGCTATCTCAATTACTACTTATCAATGGAAAAGACGAGAGCCTAGAGGTGATTATAGTATCTTAGGGTGGTTCTCTCTGTATGGAAACTCATAGACGATTAGTAAATCGACAATCTCTAGCAAGAGCTACGCAAGTAGCCATCTTTTCACCATGGCTGCTCTAGCGTGTTTGTTCTCCGATGATTTTGTCCTCTGTTTCTGACAGAAGTTTGAGATAGAAAAATGACATGTTTTTGTTCTCCTGTGTTCTTCTTTGATCCTGATCTTCGCCAAGACCCAGAGCCCTTACAAACAGAAGGAAGCACCAAGGTGACGTCGGTGACGAATAACTGGGGCTGGCAGGCCAGCAGTAGGCAAAGAAGGGCGTACACTGCAGAGATACGAACATAGATGGAGTTGCACTTGGCCTTGATATCCAAAGTCTGGATGGAGGCGGAGGCAGAGGAGATAGAGAATTAGAGAAAGAAGATGGGGAAGGTGAGGGCGAAGAGGAGGTCGGAGGGGAGAGGGAGGAGAGAAGTGGTATCGGAGAGGAAGAGAGTAAGCGTGAGCAGCAGAAAAAGGAAGTATGGTCCAAACCCTATTTGGGGAAAACAAAGAAGAAAGAGAAGACAGATTAAGAAGAGGGTAAGGGGTAAAAGCCTAATTTTGTCTTTTTACAATACCCATAAGGGTATTTTGGACATTAAAAAAGTTTCATCATGCTAACATTAATATTTGTGGGTCTCTGTGTAACAAGGTTTGAGATTTAGGGGTAGTATGTGTGATTGTTATAAATTTTAGGGTTTCTCTGCAACAAACACATATCTTAGGTGGTATGAGTACTTTACCCTTATTATATTATTATTATTATTATTATTATTATTGTTGTTGTTGTTGTTGTTGTTTTTGTTGTTGTTGTTTATATATATATATAGAAATATATATATATATATATATATATATATATATATATATATATATATATATATATATATATATATAGGAAAAAGGAAGTACACACTGCCGGTGTGCACTTCCCTTTCACATCTCTCCTTTCTCTCTTTCTTGAAATCTAGACCTCTCCCTCTCTCCTCTAAGTGATTGGTTACTGGTCCTTGTACTCCCATTTCCCATACTAATGTATAAGATTCCAATATATCCTGTAGTGTGTAGATCATCCTCCCATATGATAATAACAAGCATGCATCAATCTTAACGCATCAAACCCGATATCTAGGGGCCAACGTAAAAGGAAAAAAAAAAGCTAAATCAATGAAGTATGAGAAATGAAAAAACTCTTAATTTCATTTTGAACCAAAAGCACTAAATATTTTAATGTGTTTCATAAATCACATTGATCCTTAATCTACTCTCCTCCATGTGAAATATGAATCTTCATTGGAGCTTTTTGGTAGTAGTCGTGACCAACGCGAACGCGGGGGAATGAAGACACAGCCGAGCCAAGGATGTGACTCTCAACATCGAGACCGTGTTGGCTGGGGGCATTCGTCAGCATAGGAAGGCCAACTGAGCGAGGGGCACAACGTATCATTAGGGGTGAGGCGGCAGCGCGCTTCTCGTGCCAAGTCGGTTGTGACTGCTGCTGTTGCTGTTGCATTTCGCCGGGGTGGTCAGCATAAAAGCGGCCCCCGTCAGGACCACTTCCTGACCTTCGCCGGGCGGCGTCGCCATACATGGTCTTTCGAGCTAGCTATTTTGTATTTTGAGTTTGTTAATGATCGGTTAAAGTGTTATTAGTATTTCTTTTGTTGTAACCTTTAATAGTGGATTATCATTATTTTCTTATTTTTCGTAATCATCATAATCAACCAATGTTAGCAATTCTAATCATGAAGGCCTTGTGAAAACATTCTTTTACTGTTTCAAAATTCCGAAAACTTGATTAATTTTGGATTCTCTTGGTCTAAGTTGATCAACATTTTAGGCAATTAAATTTTAAAATAATGGAAAAATTATGAGTACCTCTCTTATAATGTGCCAGTAACCTAGGTACATCCCAAACATTCAAACAATTACAAAAACATCCCTTAAAATCAAAACAAATTACAAAAAAAACCCCAGTCCATTAGTCATTTTTTGTTAAATGATGACCCAAAATGCCCAAATTCTAAAGTAAAGGGACTATATTACCCTCACTAAACAACTACTTTACTTCCAAGTTCCGACAGCTTCATTGCCCTTTATTTCTTCGTTTCTTCTGTGTTTCAGTTTCAAACACTTGCATCTTGCTTCGCAGCCTCCATTTAATTCTCTGCTGATTAGAAGCCCAATGCAAGGCCACCGCTCCCATTCTACCACCAAATTTCCTAGTAACGCTACCTCCACCTCCGCCTCCGACTTATCCAATCTTAATTTCCATTAACATTTTTAATCGAACTTTGATTATAGGGTTTTGTATATTTTTGTAAAGCTTTAATACTCAAATAGTCCGAATCCTGTTTAAGCAATTCTGCACTAAATTTTTAACTAGTACATGCAGTAATAGAAAGAGTAAAATAGTAAACCAAAGGAAAAGCTGAGAATTTGCACCAAGGGGTACAATGGTGGGTCGAAGGCATGATTCATGGTTGCACCATATCCATTTATTGCATGCTTTGTCGCATCCTTGTGACCATCATATTTGTCATCACCTTCCAGATCTAGCAAGGGAGCTAAGATTTGGGGCTCTACATGTAAGACGAAAGCTTCATTGGACGAATATGGCCGTTGAGAAATAATTCATGTCGGCAAAAATTATGGAATTAGCAGAATTCGAAGAGTTTGAAGAGACCTTGAGGTAAACATAGGTGTCATCGGAAGAAAAGGTGAAGGTAGAAGCATATGCAAAAGAAGACTAAGTGTGGGAACTACAACTGTGGCCGGTGTGGAGTCCCCAAGAAAGGCCACTCCTGCCCCGGTGGAACCATCACCACCACAACGTACACTGTCGACTCTTCCTCTATCATTACTCCATATTCTTCCTTCCTCACCCTTACACCACCACACTATCCCTTCTCCCACCTCAGTTACACTCTCTCAGTTGACGATAATAAGATGAGCGTTTCTCTACTATCTGATGACAAGGATCATTTCAAAGGATTGTCAAAGACGAACTCTGAATCCGGTGATGGTCGGTTGCCTTGTAGTTGGTTGTGGGAGGTGTTAAGGAAGTTGCCACTAGAATCATTGTTGTTGGAAGGTTTGTAGAGGGTAAAGGGACTACACGAAAAGGCTCTGGTGAGCGGTGGAGGAGTTAAGGCTCAAGGTTCTTGTGCAAGCCCAAGTTAGGTTTGTTGGATCGGTGTGTAGAAGTGCTTGGGGCTTGTTAAGCCTCACTGAATGTTGAAGATGGAATTTCTTAGAAGTTCGTGTGCTAGAATAGAAGCTTACCAAAATGGAAGCTTATGGTTAGAGCTTGCGGTGGAATAAATGTCCTAGAGCAATGAAAGTAATGGTTTGAAAGAAAAACATTGAAAGTGAGATGTAAATGTGAAGGTTTAAGTGAAAAAGGAAAGCTGGAAAGGTATTTTCTATATGAAAGTAACAGTTTGCCTTTAAAGGATGCAAGGGTATATTTGTCCATTAAGTTTAACATTATAAAAAAAAGTACAATTGTAATTGTTTGAAAGGTTTTGAGTTTACTTGGGTTTTAGATAAACTATAGGGGAGGTAACCATAACTTTTCATAAAATAATCAGTTACAGATGTACCTAGAGCCATTATCTTCAGATAAGCTGTAATAACCTACTTATAGTTGGTTAGCTACACGTATCAGCCACTAGAGGCCATTAAAAGCATATTCAATCACGTTTCAAAGGAGTCCTAGGGTGGTTTTGATGAACCCAACCTTTGGATCTACATTAGACGGTTGAAAAAGCTCTCCCGCATATGCACGACCCCCTATTTTCAGGATTAGAACTGTTGGTAATGCGCAAAGATTCTCTCTCAACAATGGCAGCTCTCTAAGGATCTAGGATGGAGTCCTGAGATCTGCGTAACCTCAAGGAGACTTCCCATAATCCAAGGCCACTCCAAGCCCATATAAAAAAACCCCAACCTAGAAGGTATATGGACCGAATTTTTGCCATACTTACTCTCATACTGCAAAAATTACTATTGCCCCCTCTTTACTTTGAACTTGGCTTTCTATATTCCTGAGTTCATTTGCTTATCGCCTTTAAGCTAACTTAGGCATAAGAGTGGCTACCGGATTATCCAACTCTCCACTCTTCAGTTTGTGATCTTTTTGTGACAGGTGTTGATACCATATTTTTCCTACCAATCGGAAGTCGACACGTGTCCATCCACGTGTCCCTATGGAAAGACGACGTGTGTCAAGAAAGTTGTTATCTCCAGAGGCCTTCTGTATGGTGAGAGGAAGTATATGCAAGTCGGCATATACTAGGTCTCCAAGTCGGTAACTATAGGTCGGAGGAACACTCCGACTAGGCCACGTCGCTAAGAGTTGAACCTATGAAGGACTCTTCTATGAACGGGTAACCATTAACTACCTAGTAAGTCGATAGTGGCAACTTGTCATGGCTAGAAGATCTTCATCCTACGGTGGCAAGACATAACCAGTCAACAACTACTAGAGGAGTAAAACTCCTCATCAAACTCAATTACTGGGTCCTACCCCACAGTAGGTGTAACCATCTATATAAACACTCAGACGGTCACAGGTAGCATCATCTCTTTACTTGCTTCACCATCCCCTGTCTTGAGAGAATACTTAGGCAACCCCACTCTATAAGGAGCTTATGTCCTTCTTGTAAAATCCAAACTATGTGCACAGTGACTGACTTGACTGTTGGAGTGGGCGTCAGACCACCTAGTCCATCCTCCGAAAACTTTCTCTCTCTTACAGGTGGTAGGACACATCAACTAGCCTAATTTCAGTAGCAATAGTTTGGTGCCCACCATAAGGCATGACTATTCTTCAAAGAAAGTTCTCACTGTAACTTGTCAATCTGTTAAGATAGTGAACACGAAAAGTAGTACCAGCAGGAATGACCAAAGTGACGCGAATCAATCCCGCAATGAGGAACCTGCCAAAAACGATGGTCAGAATCTTCCTTTAGATCACGAGATTCCACCACCCTTAGCACTAATAGCTTAAGATTCGGTAAACCAGTATGTTACTCAGAGCAATTGTAGACAATATCAGACCATCTTGAAGCGATCACCAGAATTCTTATGCCGCTACCCGCTCCGATACAACATAACCAAATCCTGATGCAGAGCAATCAAAACCTTGGAAGGCATGCCGGACTCTCAAGACGAGGATCTCAGTGGTTAAGCTGATCTTGGCAGTTACATAGGTCGACAGGACTCTCTCCTTACCTTCGGAATGATGAGATGTCCAGCCTGGTATCAGATGAAGATGACGATGATTACAAGTTGGAGGAAGAAGTAGCCTTTACTCACTCAAGTCATTCAAGGCAAGTCTCAGTACACGATCGCTTGGGGGAACGGGGGTCTCAACATGCACAGGATGAAATCCCCACTCCTTAGGACGACCTCTAGGGATGAGTAGACACCACAAAAGCATAACGTGCAGCCGCTGAAGCCCTAGCTGCCTCGGATAAACTTGCAGTAGAGCGTACAACTACTGCCAATACTGCTCTAACTGCAGCACTTGCAGCTTCCAAATAGCAGGTATACACGGCTCGACTCATATACCTACAGTTATCCTTGTACCCACTATTGCTTCATGGCCCGGCACTCTCGAGCACCAGTTTTTGGCTCTTCAGACTAAGTTAAACAAGTTGGAGAAGAAGCAAGCAACTGTTACGAATACCCACAAAAAGAAGGAGTACCATGCCTACATGGCTTTCTCGAAGGAAATCATGGAGAGTTCCTAACCCAAGGACTTCACGACCCCGAAGATCGACCCATATGACAGAACCATTGATCCATAGTTGCATCTCAATAACTACTCCTCCATGATGCTACTTCATTCATGGCTATGAAGATGCTATCCGCTGCCGGGATTTCCCATCCATTTTGAAAAAACCGAGTCGACTTTGGTTTAACAACCTCCCGGTCAGCTCGATTTGTAGTTTTGACAAGCTGAGTGACCATTTCTTCGATCACTTCCAGACTCAGGCTATGCCTAAGAAGACCTCAAATCATTTCATGATAATCAAGCAGAAGCCAGATGAGTATTTGAGGAGTTTCCTGACCAGATTCAATAATGAAGCTCTGGAGATTAAGAACCTTAGTCAAGACGTTAGGGCCATGGCCCTGTAGAACGGGATACCAGATAAATACTTCTTAAGATCTCTCAACAAGAAGCCACTGATCAATTTTGATGACCTTAGAGCTCAGTGTGAAAAGTATGCAGTCACTGATGATGCATAAATCCTTGCAAAGAAACAGGGTAAGGAGATTATCGACGATAAGAAGAAACAAACTAACACTCAGACCGGGAACCAGACTTCCACAAAACCAACCAAGAAATAGAAGTCAGGAAAAGAAGGATTTGTAGGTAAACAGGTTGCAAAGGTTGATTTCAACTGGAGCGCCTTCACACCTTTAAATACATCCATGATGGAGGTACTGTACAACTTGAAAGACACCACACTAAAGCTACCTGAACCGCCAATGATGAAGTCAAATCCGAAGCACAAGGCATCGAAGAATTACTGTAAGTACCATCGTAACAACGGGCATGATACAGATAGATGTAAAGCTCTCAGGTACATGATTAAAGATTTGATCAAACATGGCTACCTCAAAGAGTACCTCGAAAAGCCTTAGTCTGATGGTAGACAAAAGGGAATATAACTTTCGGACTGTGGGACTAAAGCAAATACAAGTCGGACCCACAAAGATCAAGATGGATCTGAAGATGACCCAGACTCGCTGTCACTAAATAAGATCAGTGCTCCTGGAGGACGGGTCAGAGTCATAGTGAAAACACCCCTGCAGAACCAATCCGAAGACATGTCAGGTAGCAGAGACCATAGCCCAAATCAATGACAGCATAGGTACATGGTCCCACTGATGTTCAGAAGGTAATGGTAGAGTTGATAGGATGTATGTAGAAATTCTATCTGGATAAACAGTCGGGGGCCAACTCGAGGGATGGCTGTGAATCCAAAAGAAACATATCGGACTTGACAAGTTGCTTCTCCAAGCTGCACCTGAGAGGTCTGTTGGGGTCTGACTTGGGGGCCCACCTCTCAGGGTTCTACAACGACTTCCAGACAATCATAGAAGCATCAGTCCACTACTCAAGCGAATTGACATGCTTAAGGAGAAGTATCAGTTACCCTTGGCAGAATGGGAATATGTGAGCTGGGATTTCTATAGCACCCGTACTGTTGTCCCAGACCACTACACTAAAGCAATCATAGGGGGCCTAGCCACAGGTAACACATCAAGGAAGAGCCGCAAAGAATACGTAAAAAGAGTATGCAGCACATCAAATTCTTTGACCCTATACTAGATAGGGGACGTAATCACCTTATCAGATAAGGACCTCCTCAACATCGAAGTCCCCCACGATGATACAGTCGTCATCACAATGGTGATTGATAAGGTGAATGAAGTTGAAAGGGTTTTGGTCGACACAGTTAGCTCGGGAGATATCCTCTACTACTATGCATTCAAGGCCATGAACATTGACGATGAATGCCTGCGTTCGATCAAGTTCTCGCTGATCAGTATCTCCGAAGATGCAGTCAAGATGGAAGGAGGAATCTAGCTCCAGACCCAAGTTGGAACCAAACTGAGGAGGGCGACAGTTTTGATGACCTATCTTGTGGTGGACATTCTGTCTAACCACAACGTGATTTTAGGTCAGCTAAGTCTCAATTTCCTCCAAGCCTGTGTTTCAACCTATTATCTCATGATGAAGTTCTTGACCGAGCACTGTGAAGGAAGATGCAAAGTTGATCAGAAGCTCTCCTAAAGATGCTATGTGATTGACTTGGAGGCTCATGATGACAAGTTGCCAACTTAGTCCATTGAGATCGAAGACCTCTGAGATGATTTCACTCAAGAGAGAAGTACTCCTATTGAAGAGATAAATCAAATGCTCGTCTTGTAGGTAGTACCAGAGAAATACTTCTAGATCGGGTCAACCCTATAGGGCCAACAAAGGAAAAATCTAATCACTTTCCTGAAAAACAACCTAGATGTCTTTGCCTGGTCAGCGTTTGACATGCTAGGGATACCTCACGATCTGATGGAGCACCAACTTGCGATCAATCCAAAGTTCAAGTTGATTCAATAGAAGAAAAGAAACTTTACGCTTGAGCATAAAGCTGCCATTAGAGTAGAATTCGATAAGTTGTTAGCTGCTAGGTTTATTAAGAAGGTTGAATATCCTTAGTGGGTGTCCAATGTAGTAATGGTGCCAAAATCCAATGGAAAATGACATATATGTATAAATTATTCTGATCTTAATAAAGCATGCTTTAAGGACTATTACCCTCTTCCTAGAATTGATAAGTTGATAGATGCAACAGTGGGCCATGAGATGCTGTCTTTCATGGACTCCTACTTTGGGTACGACCAGATCAGAATATATAAGCCAGAATAGATCAACACAACCTTCATCACAAGTTTCGGCCTTTACTACTATAATGCAATGCCCTTCAGATTGAGAATGCAGGGTAACCTACCAGTAACTAGTCAACAGGTCTTCACTAATCAACAAGGTCTTCAAGAATCAGATCGAAAAGAACATGGAAGTCTATACGGATGACTTCCTAGTAAAGATTAAGAAGACTTCAAGTCATCTGGATGACCTGCAAGAGGCTTTTGAGGTACTTCACAGTCACCAGATGAAGCTTAACCCTACCAAGTGCACCTTTGGTGTTGGTTCGGGAAAGTTTCTAATCTTCATGGTGTCCAACAGGGGCATTGAGGCCAACCCAGTAAAGATAGATGCAATACTAAAGATGTTAGCTCCAACCAAGCCGAAGCAAGTCCAAGAGTTAACAGGTCAGGTAGCCACCTTGGGGAGATTAATGTCTAAGTCAGTAGACCGTTGCCTACCATTCTTCAAGACTCGAAAAGGAGCAAAGCACTTCGAATGAATGAAAGAGTATCAGAAGCATTTGACAACTTGAAAGCATTCCTGATGTCTCTCCCACTGCTTGCATACCTAGAGGTCAGTGACCAGCTCCAACTCTACCTCGCCACCTTGACAGTAGCAATCAGCTTGGTACTAGTGAAAGAAATAGACAAGGTTCAGAGCCCAGTCTATTATGTGAGTAAGGTGCTACTGGATAAACTAGGTACGATCGAGAAGTTAGCTTTAGCACTGGCTATAGCCTCCTGGAAGCTCAGACCCTACTTTTAAGCCCACATCGTTCTAGTATTGACTGACAAGCCCCTAAAGAAGATCCTAGCTCGCTCTGACATAACAGGGTGACTTGTCAATTGGGCGATTGAGCTTGGTGAGTTCGATATACAGTTTCAGCCAAGGACAATAATCAAAGCTCAGGTACTTGACGACCTCTTACTAGAAACCTCCGTAAAAGATAGTGCCGACATTGACAAAACCCTGGCGGAGGACTATGTTTGGTAGAAAAAGAAGAAATAGAAGATGGAACCATCACCAGCATGGACCTTATACGTGGACAAATCTTTGAACGACCAGCACTCAGGGGTTAGGGTCATTTCAACCAGTCTTGAGAAGTTTAGAATGTAGGTACTTCTTCGATTTGATTTCCATGCAACAAACAACTTAGTAGAGTATGAAGCATTACTCACTGGGCTCCGACTTGCGAAATTCCTAATGGTAAAGAGGTTAGACATCTACAGTGATTCATAGGTCATTGTGAAACAGATCAACAGTGAGTATGAAGCCAAACAGCCCCATATGCTTAACCAACTACCCAAAGCAAAGTCGAAACTTGCTTTGTTAGAAGGCTACCAGATCAGCAACGTGGATCGTAAAAACAACATTGAAGCTGATGCCCTATCCAGGGTCATGGCAGAAGACCTCTCCGCTCTTGACTCATCAGTGTACATCGACGTCCTCAAGAACCCAAGCATAGGTGAAGACGCCAAAGTGCAGCAAATTGATAATGAGGTGACCTGGATCGATCCGATAAGAACGAGACAGGTGAACTCCCAGAAGATCGGTTGGGAAGAAGCTGAGTTTAGGCAAAGTTCCTACAGTATACAGTTATGGATGGAAAGCTATACCATAATTCTCTCTCCCGCCCTTTCCTACTATGCCTCACTCAAGCCCAAGTTGAGGAAGTCATGTGGGAAGTCTATGAAGGGATTTGTGGAAGTCACATAGGAGGGAGGCCAGCAAGACAAAAAAAAAAGAGCCCTTTCACCCAATCTGAAAAGGGTTGATACGTCATTAACCAACGTTGCAGATTGGGGTGCCACCCACACAACCAAGTGTGAAAACTGCCAAAAGCATGCCATAGTTAGCCATTTGCCCACGAATGAGCTACAGTCGATGAGCAGCCCCTTACCATTCGCGATGTAGGGAATGGACATTGTCAGTCCTTTCCCAGGAGCTAGATCAGATAAGAAGGTCCTAATTGTCGCAGTGGATTATTTTTCCAAATGGGCAAGGCTAAAGCTGTTGTGAAGATAGACTCGGACAGCATAGAAACCTTCATCTAGGAAAATGTAATCTACAGGTATGGTGTGCCAAGGATTATTGTAACCGATAATGGCTCATACTTTGAAAGCATCCAATTTATAACCTTCTGCCAAGGTTTCAACATCGAACAACGATTCATGATAGTGTTACATCCAGAAGTGAACAACCAGGTCGAGGCAACCAACAAGACAATCTCCCATGGTATAGCTTGATGACTTGGAACTGGCACCAGAGGGAGATGGGCCAATGAGCTGCCTAGTGTTCTATGGTCATATAGAACCACAAGTCAAACTACAACCAGGGAAATGCCTTTCATGTTGGTATACAAGGCAGAAGCGGTGATACCGATTGAGGTCACTCATTCGACTTTCAGGATATTCAATTGTGACGAAGTACAGAATAATGAAGACCTTAGAGCAAACCTAGACCTACTTGAAGAACTCCAGGATAAACGCAACAACGAATTCTGGGGTATCAACAGTGAGTCGCTAGACATTACAACTCATGAATTTGAGCTAGGCAATTCAAGGTCAACGACCTAGTGCTCTGCCTGACCGCTATATCACAACCTTCCCAACAGGGCAAGCTAATGCCGACTTTGGAATGACATATAAAATAGTCTGCGTGACAAGGCGAGGAACCTACTACCTAGAGATAATGAAGGGGGAGGGAGTTAATCCAGAGGCCTTGGCACATTAATGTAGTAGACACGAGGAAATTTAATGAAGTGTCTTTTACATTACAGTCTTTTGTCTTCATTACTTCTAAGGTAACGACTTGACACAAGCTGACATTCGACCTAGGAAGCACTTGAGTCTTCCACTTGCAACCTACACACAGGTTGGATACCCGACGACTTATGAGAAATTAAGGCTAGTGGCCCACCTGTACTATACAAGCTGGCCTCTGCATGACTTGTACGACCTATGGTCTGGAGACCTGCAACAACATTACTTAGAGTCATAATGCATGTACTCTGCATTCATTATGAGCTTAAGGAGGTGAGGAACGCTCTTAAACTCATACACAAGACAAAAGGGCAATGCAAGCTCGGTACTCAAAGAAGTTCCATTTATTACCAAATCTACAAAGGTACAACATTACTTCATATACAGTGTAAAGTTTAGAAGCACATTATACTAAAATAAAGTAGGGGGTAGATACATCCTAGAATCCTAGTCCTAGATGGATGCACTTATTTTTCCTCCAAGAGGCGTCTAAGACGCTTGACTGCATCAACCAACTGCTTTGCCGCCTTTCTTGTCTCACGCTGAGCTTCAACTCATTGTCATGAGGTAGTCTGGTAAATCATGTCAATGGAAGGATAAGGGTTGTTATAATAAACCGCAACCCTCGGTCTCCCGGTCAAATCGACCAAAGTCTCCTCAGTTTTGACGAGCTTCTCCACCAAGACGTCTATGTGATGCATGGCCATTAGTCAAAGTGCCTCTCCTCTATGTCGGAACGAGTGACCTCAGCGAGTTCAGCCACTAGATGATGGGCTTAGTTGAAGCATCACATGTATGATTGCTTAAGGAGCCTAATTCTATTTTCAGCCTTTTCACCTCGACATCGCAAAACCCTCACTTGCCTAGCCCAAGGAACTTCGAGCTACTTTATCCCCAAAGCATGGTTATCCCTATGAGCCATGGTTTCTGAAAGTTGGGCATGAAGGACCTCCTTAGAATGGAGTTCAACTATAAGCTCAACTCTAGATCCACGAGCAATAACCGCTTCAAGGGCCTATGTTAAAACAAAAATGCAACGTCAAAAAAGAAAAGCTTGACAGAGAATAAGAGACGACATCAAAGCTTGACAAAAGACATTTATATTCATCAAAAAGAATTTACATATACAAAGGGGCCACGCACGACCAATAAAAAAAAGAAGAGGGAAAAAATGAAGGATTCATTCTGTTTGCTTCTCAACCTCTTGATTAGATCCCACAACTACTCCTTCCTAGTTGAGTACGAGGGCCCTGTCTTGAGCTTGACCCATCGCCACCTCTTCGATCTTGGGAACCTGGGAAGTTTTGACTTGGATAGGAACCAGAGCTAAGGCCATCTCAGCACCGACAGCCATAGTCTGGAGGGCCTGAGTGTAAGACCCGCACGCTACGAACCTGGTCTAACCTTATATTTCATGTCGTGACCAGTCTACATATCATGGTCGAGCCAAGTGGACCAAGTGCGTGAAGAAACCCAAGACCCAATATGAAATTTAACTCAAAAGCAGTCAAAATGAGGGTAGGGTCACATGCCTAAACAGGTAGGGTCGACCCCACCTCAACAGAAGTCCAACCCATGACTTTTTGGTCGTGGGGTCGCATGTTTTAAAACGTAGGGTCTCGGATTATGCGACCCTACATGCGACCCTACACCTTAGGGTCTCACGTTTTAAAAAAATGTAGGGTCTCAGTACATCCGACCCTATGTCCGACCCTACGAAAACAGTACGAACCAAAAATTAAGAAACTTTCCTAATTCCAAGGGGATCTTTCCTAAACTCATTGGGACTTATTATGGAGGATTTTTCTCTATAAATAGGATGTCCCTAAGCCTCTTTCACTCCTTTTGAACCCTAATTGAAAGAGAGAGAAAGAGAAGAGAAGGAAGAGAAGGAGAATAGAAGGAGAATTAAAGAGGAAGGCTAAAGAGGAGGAAAATTCAGAGGAAGCTCTGAATCTCAGCAAACTTAAGGATTGAATATATTCTCCATGATTTATTTAAGAGCCTAGAATAGTTTATGAAGAAGATAGGATTAGGAGAAACCCAAATCATCCATCCATGGATAAATTCCAAGAGATTCCATGGAGGAAATCATTATGGACTATAAATAGTGTATAACTTGTAGTTTTGAGCCATAGAACAATCATAGAATGGACCATGAAAGTAAGCCAAAGGATCCAAACATGAAAGAATGGACTTTAGAATGAAAGGTCAACTCAGAATACGTGTGGTCGCATGTAGGGTCGAATGATATCCGACCCTATGAGACCACAGGATCGACCATGTGCCCTCGAAAAGTCCCAGAGAGGGTGTGGTCACTTGTAGGGTCGGGTCGATTGGTATCCGACCCCACATCCGACCCTACACCCTAGGGTCACAGAAACTGCTACCCTAGGTGCGACCCTACCCTGTGACCCTATAGTTTTTGTTAGTCTAAATTTAATGGAATTAATTCTAATTAAAATCTATCAACTTGTTAGGTCTTTCTAGTGATTTGAAAGTGATTAATAAAGCTTGAATGAGGATTTACGCTCAATCAAAGGTGAGGGAACAAGACCTAAACTAATTGGCTAATAATAAACTGTTTTCGTTTATTGAGTCCAATACCATGTATGATTCTATGATTGTATGATTGTAATGTGCATATCACATGTCATCTACTATTCCTGTTATTACTGTTCATGCATATTTAATTCAGTTTATTTACAACATGATGATGATGATGATGATGCTAAGAATAGGCATGTGAATGTTTGTGTGTGGTTAATGTATTTGATGCGAGTGGGGCATCAGGGGAAGTGTGATACGGTGCGGTCCTAAGCACTTTAGCTCTATCTCTACTCAAGTCTTATCCACTGACATCGTCATATTGCCATTACCTTAGCAGAACTATTACGTCATAGGGCATCAGGGGAGGTGGTCTCGGACCGTGTAGTCTCTGACTCTGCCGGGGGTCCTTAGCTCTATTTCTATGGACGTATTGAGGGATGTTGGGGTGAGGCCTTGGATACACTGTTTGACATTAGGATTGGTTAGTTGCGAGCCCAGTTTACAAGCCCTCGCCAATAGGGGCTTACGTGTTGGTATGGGTAGAGCAACAGGGGAAGTGTGCGATGCGGTCCTAAGCACTTTAGCTCTATCTCTATTCCATGGTGGGGTAGATGTGGATGACAATGGTGTTTGATCCATTGAGTGGGCTTACACACCCAGTGTATAGAGGTGAGGCGGCCATCGAACCTTTCTATAGCACATTGCAAACTTATGAACCAGACCAAAGATATGAATTGAATGCATGCTTATGTTTGTTGCATTGTTTTGTTTATTCACTGAGCTCAAGTTGGAGAGCTAACCCTCGCACGTGCAATTTTTTTAGTTTCTGATGTTGCAGGTATTACGGTTGGAGATTGAAGATTATGACGACACACCAACATATAAACGTGTGGCGGCTATGATAAGCAAGCTGTGAAGGACGAATATGGCTCGTCATGCTAGCGTTTCAATTATGGATACGCTTAGTGTTTAATTATCGTATTTGGATAGTTGTAATATATATTAAATTATGTTTTGGTTACTTGGAGATAAATAAAAAATTAATTATTTATCATGACTAGACCTCAGTTCATTATCTGTAAGCCTTCCGCTATTTACTTTATCATCTCTGATTAATGTGGAATGTGTTTTGGTTTAACAAAAATGGGGATAGCCTATTCGAGATCCTGGTTGAACCGTTGGTTTATTGATGGTTCATCACACCATTCTAGTTGGTGTAGAATTGGGGTGTGACAACTTGGTATCAGAGCTCTCAGGCCTTGCCCATCAAACCTAAATACATTCACGATTATGTCTATGAACTGAGTTAGGATAAATTAAAAGCTTTAATACAAACACACCATAAGCACCTGTGTTGGTTGAGACAGAACCTAAACAAGACAATAATGTACATATAAAAGGTGGAACCATATATATACACTAATAGAAAGAGAAAATTCAAAACTTATCCTGATAAACGAATAATATAGGGTATGATCTATAAATCAGGCAGTTATCTAAGTATACAAAGGATATAGGATAGTAACAAGAAGGAAGCATCTGTAAAGTAGAAAAATTAGAATACCGAGTTATTACTCACAAGATGTAAAACTCGATGTATGGCAAAAGAAGAAGGATAAATGGCTAGTAATGCCTAAATCCCTGTAGAGGTAAAGGGAAAGATCTTGGGCTAAATCCAATAGAGATAGGAGAATAATGGTCATACATTAAGAATAAGAGTAACTACAAGAAGATAAAGCTATACTCTTGGGTGACGTGGAGACTCAGAGTGAGATCCACCACACGCTAAACCATTACCTGTTGAGCATTAAGAAGATGTTGCAACTTGACCCCACCTCTATCAGGGTCGAGAATGGATAATGAAAACTCATCTGAGTAGATGCTAAATAATGATAATCAGATTGGAGCAAATCAACGGAGGTGAACAATCAGGCCACTCCAGCCAATCATCTGGACTACCAAGTACCTTGGCCATGGTTGTAATAAATTTACCCAGACAAAATACATGAGCAACAACAGATGATATCGACTATGCAAGTTGCCATGGGAATCACTACCCAAGTTACCAATGCTATACCAATACCTCCAGGTCAGGCCATGTACAGTACCAATTTGTATCAACACTGTACCCCAGCATCTGTTAGCTATAACACAGTGCCTACCATACAGCAAGTCCCAGTAGTGCACACCCCAGTGTAGAAGTTTGGTGCACAACAAGCAGTGTATCAAGGTGGTTACCCTTATCAGCCACCGATGTATGAGATAGCTGCATCATGGCAGAATGATCCAACCAGGGTTGAGGAATATTTCCTGAAGATGAAGCCTCAGACGTTTTCAGCAAAGGATCAAATCTATTGTGGCCATATAACTAAATAGGTTTATATAGGATGTGATGCATTATTGACTTATTCTTATGATTATAGAGGATGCACATACCTGATTTTAAATTCTCGTGTCTTGACATGATACCTTCTTGATTCAACCTATCAATTGGAGTTATAGATATTGTTTCTTTAGTATTAGTCCTGATTATACCAATCTGAGCCACTCTCATGATCGACAACATGAACAGAGATATGAACTGAATGAACAGTTAAATGTTTAATCATGTTGAGTGTACATCTTTTCGATTTATACCTGATTTATTGATGTACCAAAACTTTCTTCAGATTTACTCCTGTAGTGCCTCGACCAATGGCATTATATACTCGATAAAACCTTTAACCATGAGGTTAAGAGCTGTAGAACCTCTATTTTCACGTATTATGACCACCGTGCAACTTAACAACCTTTTGATGCCGGTTGGATTACCACAGATTTACTCCTGATCTTTTAAACCTAGGTTCACTAGATAAAACAAGTGTCCTTCATCATACTAAAATTGAAACAAGGAAATGAATTATTTTTGGACAGACATTCTGATTTTCACATTCTCATGATGTTTAGTGAATAAGGAATTATTGGAAGGAAGATGATTAAATTCATATTAAATGCTATAGCCAATGAACCTCAGATAAAGTAATGGAGGATTTGTTTCGAGATTACTGAATGGAAGGATATGAGTCATGTCTATAAAAGAGTGCATGAGCAAGAAAGTAAGTAACAATCACAAGATATTTTTCGAGGTATATGAAAGAGAGATCAGGGTAAAACAGCAAGGGTAAGATAATGAGTTTCTTTCAAGATATGAGATTTTGATGATAGTCTTTGAAAAACTAAGAGATGAAGAAACTAGACAAACTCTTAAGACCTTTATACCAGATTTGCTAGGTCAAGCCCTTTTGGACTAGATGTTTTATTAGATGAGTGTTATTAACAATGTTCGAATCATATGGATGGACAGAATTTGGATGCAACTTAAATCGACTTGAGATGACAGACTTTGACGTCATCTTGGGGATAGACTGGTTGTCTCAACACTCTACAAAGTTGTTATGTGCATAGAACAGGTTATCATTCAAGAGTAAAGACGGCTTATAATTTAATTTTATTGGAAGCTTGTTGCCTAAGAAGTGAAAGCTGATCCTCTCTATGCTAAAGGTGAAGAGATGCAGAAAGAAGTTGGATATACGGTATCAGTGGTATACGTTACCAAAGAAACACCACAGATGAAAGATATCGATGTGATGCATAAATTTTTTGATGTGTTTCTAGGAGACTTACCTGGGTTACCATCTGATCATGCGATCAAATTCATCATCGACTTGTTACCAAGGACGATACTTGTGTCAAAGGCACCTATAGAGTAGTTCCTATGTAGTTGAAGGGATTGAGACTCAACTACGGGAGTTATTAGACAGAGGTTCTAATCAGCTAAGTATTGCATCACGGGGAGCTCCAATTCGTGAAGAAGAAGGATGGTAGTGTTAGATTATGTATAGACTACCAGGAACTAAACAAGTTTACGATCAAGAATCGATAATTACTACCTCAGATCGATGACTTCTTTAAACAGTTGCAAAGAGCAAAGGTATTTTCTAAGATTGATCTCCAGTCAAGATATCATCAGCTGAATAATTTAGACAGCGATATCTCGAAGATAGTTTTTAGAATCGGGATTGGACATTGTGAGTTCCTGATTATGATGTTTGGATTAACCAATGCCCTTATATTTTATGGAACCGATGAACTGGGTGTTTCATGACATGTTGGACACGTCGGTCATTGTTTTCATAGATGATATTTTGGTTTATTCCAAGAATGAAGCAACTCATACAACAGATCTTAGAGCAGCTTCACAACAGTTGAGAAGGGAAAAGCTTTATGCCAAGTCCAAGAAATATGAAACTTGAATAAACGAAGTGATCTTCTTAGAATACATAGCATCATAACAGGGATAAAAGTGGACCCTATTAAGATAGAAGTAATCATATGGTGAGAAACTCCTAAAGAATATTGTGAAGATCAGAAGTTTCTTGGGTTTAGCTGGTTATTACAGACGATTTGTAGAGGATCACTCTAAGATCGCAAAACCTCTTACCAAGCTAACCAGAAAGGGAGAGGAGTTTAATTGGACTGACAAGTGTGAAGAATGTTCCAAACTCTAAAAGCAAGGTTGATATCAGTTTCCATCTTGATCGTTTCGATACTAAGGAAACCTTTTACCCTATACATCGAAGCTTTCGGATTGGATCTAGGATGCGGGTTGATGCAAGGTAAATAAGTGATTGCATATGCTTCAAGAAAACTGAAGGAGCATTATAAGAATTACCCTACTCATGACTTGAAATTACCGGTGATGAATTATACAATCAAGACTTGGAGACATTATCTATACGGAGAAGAATTTACATTAAATGGGAACACAAGAGTTTTATTTATCTCTTCACCAGAAAGAGTTGAACATGAGGATAAAAATAGCTGGAATTGCCCAAGGATTTGGACTGTGATATTGAGTGTCACCCGAGCAAGGCTAATGTAGTAGCTAAGGCCTTAAAGAAAAAGGGAATTATGAAGTCCAAGGAAGGACCCAGTATAAATGCTACCTTATGTTTCACAGCAATAGATTCAAATTTAGAAGGAGAGTAACATATAATAGAAACTCGTGATGATCTAATTGAGCGATAACTTAAGGATGAACTTATAGAGCAATAGTTCCTCGCTTGCGTTCACAACATTAAAGATCATCTCTGAATTGATAGACGAAGTACGATAGAAATGTCAAATTCCTCTATTTTGGAATAAAGTTGGTAAATGAAGAATTTTAAGACCTGAGTCTATTGTAGAAACCTGTCAAGTGGCAGACAAGATCAAAGAAAAAGGGCCAAGGCAGCTCAGGATTGTTAGAAGAGATGCCAAGACCTTGAGTTCGCCATAAGTGACAAAGTGTTCTTGAAGGTATCACTTATGTATGGTTTGAAGCAGTTCAGCGAGAAGGGAAAGTGGTATCTTATATATGTGTTGGACCTTATAAATTTTGGAGAGATATAGAAAAGTTACATATCAATTAGCGTTACCGCTATCCGTGTCTAGTGTGCATGACGTATTTTGCGTGTCTCTATTGAAGAAGTACGTTGGAGATCCATATCAAAGGTATTGACCACTGATCCACTAGATTAGATAGAAGATTTAAATATTGAAGTGGTACCAGCCTAGTTCACTAGTTGGAAGGTACAACATCTCAAAAACTGGGATAATTATTATATGAAGATAATCTAGCGAAGACAAGACATGGAGAAGATTGCATGGAAAGAAGAAGATGCAATGCGGAAATAGAATTCCCACCTAAATTCAAATTTTGAGGAAAAAATTTATTTTAGGGATGGGGGAGTTGTAAGATCCGTACGTTCAAATTTCGAGGACGAAATTTCTTTTAAGGGTGGTGGAGTTGTAAGACCCGCACGCCACTAGCCTGGTCTAACCTTACATTTCGTGTCGTGACCAGTCTACATATCATGGTCGAGCCAAGTGAACCAAGTGCGTGAAGAAACCCAAAACCCAATATGAAATTTAACTCAAAAACAGTCAAAATGAGGGTAGGGTCGCATGCCTAAACAGGTAGGGTCGACCCCACCTCAACAGAAATCCAACCCATGACTTTTTGGTCATGGGGTCGCATGTTTTAAAATGCAGGGTCTCGGATTATGCGACCCTACATCCGACCCTACATGCGACCCTACACCCTAGGGTCTCACGTTTTAAAAAAACGTAGGGTCTCAGTACATCCGACCCTACGTCCGACCCTACGAAAACAGCACGAACCGAAAATTAGGAAACTTTCCTAATTGCAAGGGGATATTTCCAAAACTCATTGGGATTTATTGTCACACCCCAATTCTACCGCATTCAGAACGGTGTGATGAACCGCTAATAAACCAACGGTTCAACCAGGATCTCTAATAGGCTGTGTCTGTTGAAAATAAAAGCATAGACATCCACAACCATAATCAGAATAAATACACAATAGCGGAAGTCTTAATAATAAATGAACTGAGGAATCTAGCTGTGATAATCATAAATAAAGTATCAAATTATGTTATATCAACTGAGACATAAGTAAATAAAATATCAATTATATTTCCTTAATAATTCAAATCAAAATCTAATAGAAAACGCATGCGTTGCACTCGCATAAAGAGTCATGCGTTTCCACTAAGTCTTTAGCTTCCATCGCAGCGATGTGCACGTACGCAGAAACATTCATATAGTCTTCCACCATGGTACCTGCATCATCAGCTAAAAATATTCGACGTCGAAAGGTGAACACACATCATGGCTCAGTGAAGAAACAAAACAATGCAACAAACATATGCATGCATTCAATTCATATCTGTGGTCTGGTTTATAAGTTTGCAATGTGCTATAGAAAGGTTCGGTGGCCGCCTCACCTCTATACACGAGTGTGTGAATCTGCCCAATGAGTATCGGCAATGTCGTCCCACGTGCACCCACCATGGACAATATACACCCCATTAAAATGGCATGGCTGTACTGGTTAACCATACCAACACGTAAGCCCCTGCTGGTGAGGGCTTGCAAACTGGGCTTGCAACTAACCAATCCTAATGTCAAACAGTGTATCCAAGGCCTCACCCCAGCATCCCTCAATACATCCATAGAGATAGAGCTAAGGCCCCCCCAGAGTCGAAGACTACAAGGTCCGAGACCACCTCCCCGCCCTACAAAATTCCCCCCTAAGGTACGGGGAAAAGGGGGGGTTGGGGGGAAGGGATCCCTTTGGGGAAAAAAGGGGGGGGGAACGGGGGGGGGGGGGGGGGAGGGGGGGGGGGGGGGGGGCGGGCGACAAAAAAAAAGGGGGGGTGGGGGGTGGGGGCGCGCGCCCGCGGACAAGGGAGGGGGGGAGGAAAAGGACCGGGGTGGCTTTCTTTCTCCCCCCCCCCAAAAAAAATTTTTTTGGTGAAGAAATATTTTTTTTTTCCCGGGGGTGTAAAAAGGGGGGGGGGGGGGGCCTTTTTTGGGGGGGGGGGGCCGAAACCTTTCCCCCTGGGGAAAGAAATTCTTTTTTTTTTTTCTTATTCCAACCCCCCCAAAAAAAAAAAAGGGGGGCCCGGGGGGGGGGGGGCCTTTTTGGGTCCCCCCTGGGCGAAGGAAAGAGGGGCCGAGGGGCGCCGTCCACAACGAAAAAATTGGGGGGGGGGTCAAAAGAGGAGGAAGGAAAGAAAAAACGAAAAACGGAGGGGGGGGGGGGGTGGGGTGGCGGGGGGGGAAAACAAAAAAAAACCGAAAACAACAAAAAATAAAACTTTTCTCAGAAAAAAAAAAAGGGGGGGGGGGGGGGGGGGGGCTTTTTGAGGGAGCGTTGCCCCCGTCCCACAAACGAAGGCAACAACAAAGACGAGGGCAGGGAAAGCCAAGCATGTAAGACCCGTGTCAATCTAACCCGGTCTTACCACCTTGAACCAGGTTTACCCATCATGGTCGAGTCAAATGGACCAAGGGCGTGAAGGAGATCGAGATCCCAGGTATCAAATCGACCCAAAAACACTTAATTTGAAGGGAGGGTCGCATACCCGGCTAGAGGGTCGGACCTCCCAAGACAAAGTCAAACCTCAATTTTGAAGGGAGGGTCGGACATCTTGAACCCTAGGGTCGACGGGATCATCGACCCTCCCATCGACCCTGGGCTACCGTAAGAAATAGAAATTAGGAAATTTCCTAATTTTCGATTGGGATTCTTTCCTAATCTCAATGGGACTTATTTTAGGATGTTCCTACTCTATTTAAAGGACGTCCCTAAGCCTCTTTCACTCCTTTCACAACCCTAAT